>BLSH010366113.1:102155-130276 GCA_018402905.1 Glandirana rugosa
TTAACCGGTTTTTTCCTTTACTTTTGTCACTTTTACAAGGATTATACTTGTTACATATATATTAGTGTGGTCATTTTTTGTTTTACTTTTTTATCTCATGTTTCCAGATTGTAACCGTGTACATTATACTAATTATTTTTGTAACCTCTCACCGTCGTCTTTTTTCTGGTTCACGAGATAGTTCGGAAGAGGTAAAAAAGAAGAAAAAACAGACTCATATCTAGATGTCATAGAGTGTTTTCACTCATGTGGATAGTGTAAAAACATTTATAAAATAACATAGAAAAGTACACTGTTGTGACTTCTTTACTGTGAAAATTTACACTGTTATACAAGCTGTACACTCACTACTTTACATTGTAGCAAAGTGTCATTTCTTCAGTGTTGTCACATGAAAAGATACAATAAAATATTTACAAAAATGTGATAGGTGTACTCACTTTTGTGAGATACTGTAGATCTATACTCAGACAAAAAAGAAGAAAAAATGGAGAAGGCTTGATAGAGCACTTGGTCTTTTTTCTGCTGCCACTCTCCAATGTTTTTATTAATCATATTACATGTGCCAATGTTAGACCTTTGTACTCTATTTTTTCATTTTGTTTTTTACTGGTGTGATTATATATACATTGTTCATATTAGGAACATTTTCACTGTTTTCATTTCCTTTTTTGGCCAATTTTTGTTTAATTCCATAGGTATTATTCTTGAGGGATTAAATCTAACTTGGATGACACTGCTTTTTGAATTGAAAACTGTGTTCTACTTGTTTTAGTCTTTTTGTTGGCATATTAGAACTGCTGATCTTGTCCAGCTTCTTTGCAGCCACTCCTGATCTCCCTTTTCATGCTCCAGCCTCCATTGACAACTGCAAATCATTACTCAGCACATGCTTTCTCATAGTGACAACTGTAGACCATGCCTGCACAGTGTATATTAGCACAGCTGCCTGTAGGCTCCATTAAAAGTGTGTGTAACAGGGTGACAACTCAGAAGAATAACTAGTTGACAGAGAAAGAACGTTGCCATCCCATAACAAAAGGTGCCTGCACAAGAACCTTCCTGGCAGGATTACCAGGTATTATTTTAATGAAATTTATGGACTTAAGAATATTGAGAACGACCTTTAAAATTACATTAAGTTGCTAAAACCCCTAATATAAAGCCTCTAAAATACGCCCCTTTCTAACAAATGACACCACCAAGGTCCTCATTCTCTCTCTTGTTATCTCTCGCCTTGACTATTGCAACCCCCTTCTCATTGGCCTCCCTCTCCATAGGCCATCCCCTCTTCAGTCTATCATGAATATTGCTGCCAGACTTATCCACCTTACCAACCGCTCAGTGTCTGCCACCCCTCTCCTCCAATCCTTACACTGGCTCCCAATCGCCCAGCAAATTAAATTCAAAATACTAGCCACAACATACAAAGCCATTTACAACTCTGCCACGAGCTACATCACCATTCTTGTCTCCAAACCGTCCTCTCCGCACCTCCCAAGACCTCCTACTCTCAAGCTCCCTTGTATCCTCCTCCCATGCTCGTCTCCAGGATTTCTCCAGAGCCTCTCCCATACTCTGGAATGCTCTACCTCAACCTGTCCGGCTATCTCCTACTCTCGCTATCTTCAGGCAATCTCTGAAAACGCATCTCTTCAGGGAAGCCTATCACGCCTTCAACTAATCTTTTACCTCTTCCATCAACTCATTCCCCACAGTTGCAAACTTTTATACTACCTGCCCCACCCTATTAGATTGTAAGCTCTTCTGAGCAGGGCCCCCTTAACCCTCTTGTATTTTATTGTATTGTAACAGTATTGTCTCCCTTTTATATTGTAAAGTGCTGTGTAAACTGTTGCCACTATATAAATCCTGTAATAATAATAATAATGAAGCTTGTATGAGATTATAGTGATTAGGTTTGGATCTACCTATAGATTTTTTTGGCAGCTATAGCTCTTGAATATATTGAAGATCTGCAGCACAACTAGCTGGAGAGGTAAGTAATAAGCATCAATTTCAGGGAGCTGATCTTTAAGTAATTTTTAGCAAGAGGATTGTGGTAAAATGTAAAACCTAGCAATGAGCTGCACCCATTTGCTCCCTTTATGTCTGGTAAAAATACTATTGAAAGTGTTGACCAAAACTTGCAAAGTTAAAAAAAAAAATCTGTTGACCCTGCTAAATATCTAGTGATATTCTATGTCACTGTCCTGTTACTCTGCAGTGTTAGCTCAACCAATGTTACCAACCCTGCCTAGTTCACCTCTTAGATTAGAACTACAGAACCACCATAATGTTATGGAGATAAGAAGAAATGGAGGTGTTTTGTAGCCTTAACACACTTCCTGTTCTAGGATGACTATGCTGCCCCCTGTAAATACAGTAGGATGGTCCCCTTAAGACAAGAAGTATGTTCCTGGCAGGATCACAATGTGAAAATAAAGAGAAAAATCGTTAAAAAAAAAGGAAATGAATGCAACCACCAAAACTAATGACTATAGCGCCCCATAGTATAGGTGCGTTTTTGTAGCAGGGTTTTGTTAGGAGAGGCAAAATTTAGTCAGGCTTGCCTGTATGTGCAGGCCTGAATGTTTTGATCTGGGCTGGGCTTGAGTGGCTCAGGAAGGAATGGGGCAGTCCAACAGATGAGGTCACTAAACCCTCCTACCTTCTACTGGGAGGCAATGGAACTTTCCAGAATGAAGGTGGGACAAAAGCTGTCATCATTTGGAGTGTCATAGGAAGCCCTGACCAGTCCCCAATCTGGATTGGTAGGGGGCAGGCCTTCTCATATACTCTGGGCTGGGTCAGTCGGGAGGAGAGTGTCAGGTGGAAGTCTGAGATGTAGCAGGAAGCGCTGTGGAGGCCTCTACCCAGGAGGTCGCCCCCCATCTGGGCCTGGAGGTTGGGGTGCAGCCAGGAGTGGAAGTGATTGCTGGAGTTGCACAGGGGAACAGGAGAACAGCAGAGGTGCTACAGAGAGAGACTTTAAAGTGATTCAACAGAGTCGGTGAGTGACAGACCCTGGGAGCCAGTCAGGGGAAGGAGTGTTACTGAGGAAAAGCAGGTCGGTGGGATCTGAAAGAGGAATGAGAGTTGTAGTTCATCAAGGGCCCGGCTAGCACTCAAGTACTTTGTTACATATTCAGGGACCCGTGAACCCGGGCCTGTAATGGGTGGTCCTGAGATCCTGCTGACACAGTGTAGGCCTCATCATGTGCTAGTCGCAGTGAAAAGAAAAGAGTAGAGAAGCTTGATAAATTCCCTTTTGAGCTGGAAAGTGATGTGCTGGAGAGAAGTGAAGGAGCAATACTCTGCAAGTTCAGTGTTGGAGAAAGGACTGCAGGAAAAACAGTCAGTAAGTGATGTGCTGGAGAGTTTCAAGGAGTAACACTCTGCAGAAGGATAGTCTGCGGTGTCAGTGTGCATATACAGGACTGTATATGGAGTTCATGTACCATAATTCTTGGGGCATCCCACAGTCACCCCTTTTCCCCATCCAAGTTATTTCCCCTAAATAAAACAACAAAAACAAGTGCCAGACTGGTCAGTGTCTACGGATGTGTGAGATATGGTGGGATTGAGGGCAGCTATAAGGTGAACCACAACTACTAGCTACTCCCAAGGGAGCACATGGCTACACACACACACACACATATATATATATATATATATATATATATATATATATATATATATATTACCAAGTGCTAATCATTATCAATTACATATATAATGGGCAATATTAGAAACGCAACACTTTTTTGTTTGCCACTATTTATAATGAGCTGAACTCAAAGATCTACAACTTTTTCTATGTACACAAAAGGTCTCTCAAATATTGTTCACAAATCTGTCTAAATCTGTGTTAGTGAGCACTTCTTCTTTGTCGAGATAATCCATCCACCTCACAGGTGTGGCATATCAAGATGTTGATTAGACAGCATGATTATTGCACAGGTGTGCTTTGGGCTGGCCACAATAACAGGCCACTCTAAAATGTGCAGTTTTATCACACAGCACAATGACACAGATGCCGCAAGTTTTGAGGGAGCGTGCAATTGGCATGCTGACTACAAGAATGTCCACCAGAGCTGTTGCCCTGGAATTGAATGTTCATTTCTCTACCATAAGCCGACTCCAAAGGTGTTTCAGAGAATTTGGCAGTACATCCAACTGGACTCCCAACCGCAGACCACGTGTAACCACACCAACCAAGGACCCCCACATCCAGCCTCTTCACCTCCAAGATCATCTGAGACCAGCCACCCGGACAGCTGCTGCAATAATCAGTTTGCGTAACCAAAGAATTTCTGCACAAACTGACAGAAACTGTCTCAGGGAAGCTCATATGCATGCTCGTCATAACCGACATGAGTGGGCAAATGCTCACGTTTGATGGCGTCTGGCACTTTGGAGAGGTGTTCTCTTCACGGGTGAATTCCGGTTTTCACTGTACAACATTGTGTCAACAATGTGGATCAAGTGGCCCATGGTGGCGGTGGGGTTATGGTATGGGCAGGCGTATGCTATGGACAACAGACACAGGTGCATTTTATTGATGGCATTTTGAATGCACTGAGATCCCGAGGCCCATTGTTGTGCCATTCATCCACGACCATCACCCCAGGTTGCAGCATGATAATGCACAGCCCCGTGTTGCAAGGATCTGTACACAATTCCTGGTAGCTGAAAGCATCCCAGGTCTTTCATGGTCAGCATACTCACTGGACATGTCACCCATTGAGCGTGTTTGGGATGTTCTGGATCGGCGTATACGACAGCGTGTTCCAGTTCCTGCCAATATCCAGCAACTTCGCACATCCATTGAAGAGGAATGGACCAACATTCTACAGGCCACAATCAACAACCTGATCAACTCTATGCGAAGGAGATGTGCTGCATTGCGTGAGGCAAATGGTGGCACACCAAATACTGACTGGTTTTCGGACCCCCCCCCCAATACAGTAAAACTGTACATTTTAGAGTGACCTTTTATTGTGGCCAGCCTAAGGCACACCTGTACAATAATCATGCTGTCTAATCAGCATCTTGATATGCCGTACCTGTGAGATGGATGGATTATTTCAGCAAAGGAGAAGTGCTCACTAACACAAATTTAGACGGATTTGTGAACAATATTTGACAGAAATAGGCCTTTTGTGTACATAGAAAAATACATGTAGATCTTTGAGTTCAGCTCATGATAAATAGGGGCAAACACAAAAGTGTTGCGTTTATAATTTTGCTCAGTGTAGGTTGAAACAAAGTCATTAACTGAAACAGAAACAGCTGTGTAGCAGGCTTAAAACTGGGCAAGGAACAGCCAAACTCTGCTACTAAGGTGAGGCTGTGGAAGACAGTTTCAAGTTACAGGCCATACGCCATGGCAAGACTGAACACAACAACAAGACACACGTTATTTATAATGCATCAGCAAGGTCTCTCCTAGGCAAAGACTTAAAAGCAGACTGGGGTTTCAATATGTGCTATTCAATTTCTTTTAAAGAAGCACAAAGCAACAGCCAACATTGAGGACCGTAGACGCAGTGGTCAGCCAAGGAAACTTAATGCAGCAGATGAAAGACACATCATAATGCTTACCTCTCTTCGACATCAGAAGATGTCCAGCAGTACCATTAGCACAGAACAGGTGGAAACCAGTGGGACCCAGGTACACCCATCTACTGTCCAGAGAAGCTTGACCAGAAGTGGTCTTGATGGAAGAATTTCAGCCAAAAATCCATACCTCCGACGTGGAAACAAGGCTAAGCGACTCAACTATGCACAAAAACATGGGAACTGGGGTGCAGAAAATGGCAGCAGGTGCTCTGGACTGATGAGTCAAAATTTGAAAAATTTGGCTGTAGCAGGAGGCAGTTTGTTCGCTGAAGGGCTGGTGAGTGGTACAATAATAAGTGTCTGCAGACAACAGTGAATCATGTTGGAGGTTCTTTGCACGTTTGGGGCTGCATTTCTGCAACTGGAGATGGAGACTTGGTCAGGATCAATGGTGTTCTCAATGTTGAGAAATACAGGCAGATACTTATCCATCATTCCATACCATCAGGAAGGTGTGTGACTGACCCCAAATTTATTCTGCAGAACAAGACCCCCAAACATATAGCCAATGTCATTAAGAACTATCTTCAGAGTAAAGAAGAACCAAAGTACTGTAAGTGTTGGTTTAGCCCCCACAGAGCCCTGACTACCAATCACCAAGTCTGTCTAGGATTACATGAAGAGACAGAAAGGTTTGAGGCAGCTAACATCCACAGAAGATCTGTGGTTAATTGTTCCTTCAAAAACTGTGTGCAAGTGTACCTAGAAGAATTGATGCTGTTTAGAGATGAGCGAACACCTGGATGTTCGGGTTCGGTGGGTTCGGCCGAACTTCGGGAAAAAGTCTGGGTTTGGTACCAAACTTGACCCGAACTTTACCCCGAACCCCATTGAAGTCAATGGAGACCCAAACTTTTCGGCACAAAAATGACTGCAAAAAAGTCCTGGAAAGTGCTAGAGGGCTGCAAAAGGAAGTAAAATGATTTTAGAACAATAATCTGTCCCTTGCAGCAACAGCAGGAACCTGACCCTATAGGAGTAGGCGATGATTTTAGAACAATAATCTGTCCCTTACAGCAACAGCTGGAACCTGACCCTTTAGAACTAGAAGATGATTTTAGAACAATAATCTGTCCCTCTAAGCAGTAGACTCTACCTAGTCCAGTCAGATTGTTCTGTAATGCAGGATGAGATCTGCAATCTGTCCCTAAAAGCAGTAGTAGTAGTAATCTCTACCTAGTCCACAATCAGATCAGGATGAGATGTTATTATATCTGCAATCTGTCCCTCACAGCACCGGCAGCATCCTCTCCCTACACTACCCAGAGAGCATGTGACATGCAGCACTAAGTGACTCCAGCTTATAAAGAGGCTGGGTCACATGATGCACTGGCCAATCACAGCCATGCCATTAGTAGGCATGGCTGTGATGACTTCTAAGGGCAAACCAGTGAAACACTTGTTGATTGGCTGCCCTGCAGCTATTCAACATGCGTGATCAAATACCCGAACCCAGAACCCGAACCCAAACTTTTTTTCAAATGTCTGGGTCACGGACACCTCAAAGTTCGGTACGGACCCGAACTTTACAGTTCGGGTTCGCTCAACTCTAATGCTGATTTGAAAGCAAAGTGTGTTCACACCAAATATTGATTTGATTTGGACTTCTCTTCTGTTTGTTTACTTTCCATTTTGTTAACTGATAAAAATAAACTATTAACACATCTATTTCTGAAAGCATTCTTAATTTACAGCATTTTCACACTTGCCTTAAATCTTTTGCACAGTAGTGTATATATATTTTTTTCCTTGGGTTTAGATATGCTTTAACGTGTTACTAAACCCAAAACAGTAAAATCAGTGTGTATTTGCAGTAAAGCATGCTTGTTATACTCATGGTGGAACCTAAGGGTTTTTTTCCTCTGCATTGTGTAAAAAGGCTGTTTGATCCTGTCTTCTCTGATCCTCCCCTTCTTCCACTGTCCCCCAATGCATCTCCTGACAATACAGAGCCATGGGGGCACTCTGCACATGCCCAGTTTGGTGTGTATTGCTATTTTTTTTTCTTGGTAGGTTGCATGTGATCATCACAGGGTCAGCACTGTCCAGACAGAGGGTGTCTCATAGGACAGTCAGAGGAGAATGAAAATTCCTCCTACAAGCTTTAACCAGACACTGATATAAGTCACAAGACTGCTCTAACTGCTAGTGAGAAAAAGGTATTTAGCAGTATATATTTACTAAAATTATTGTATTTCCATGTCCTGTGTACTATGGGAGACCAGATATAGTGATTATTAATTAATTAATTATTAAAATATAAAAACTAAAGGAATGGATGAGCATTTTCCAACATTCTGGCCAGACCCCAGCAGTCATTCTTCCAGGGCAGGTAGTAAAAGAATTGAATTCCCATTAGCTGGTATAAAGAGCACACTTTTCTTTTCTAACATAATTATTGCAGCCATGCTCCAGGTTTTTTTTTTTTTACTATTGGAATTTAGGACAGATTCCTGTGAAATTTTAGACCTGATCACTATTCTGTAACATTTCTTAGTGAAAAAAATCTTGAAATGGTTAATATAATTTAGGAGAGTCACATTTGATATAAGTGACTTGCTATCTACACAGATGTCTAGGACTGTTTTTATAGAATACTGTGGGAAGAACATATTTTTGAATGCAATAAATGGGTATGTATAACCCAAGTGCAACTGATCTGAACTAATAGTCAAGTGAAAACCAAGTACAGGGTGGACAAATAAACTAGCAATATGAGCGGATAGACAAGAAGGCATTTATGTATTGTGTGTAAATAACATATCTGGTGAAGGCAGCAAATGTTCTATTATTATTCCCAATTAAAAGGAAAACACACAGGATGGATCCTTTGAAGTGAGTTGCTGAGGCAAAGTCCATGACATCAGAGAGATGAGAGATAGCCACTGGAACAGACAAGGCCTTTCATTTGGTCTAGGTCCAGTCTCAGCCCCTCTTTATAGACTCGGGATGACAGACATGTGGCCGGCTGACCTCACTGCTGCTCTATCGCTCTGGCTGAGTTGGGTCTCACTCCGAACAATTCTGCATTGTGCACATTATGTGCAGGTGAATCCTTACGGCTCATTGATTTAGTGTGGCAAAGTCTTCATGCGGCAACAATGTGATAGCTCTCAGTCATGTAACACCCTGTTAAGCTTAGAAGAAAAAAGATGAAAGATGCATCTCTGATTCAATCTAAAGTAAACTGGGAGAATCAGACCTTTGAGCTCTCTGATTTTAAAGGAGCACCACATGAAATGTTTATTGGTGGAGCGGGACGAGGCACATAAGTGGAATTAAACCCCCGTGAAAATTTTTTTTTGGAATTGGACTTTGAGCCATAATATGCTAGCATGTGCAGCATATTAGCGCATTATGGCAGACTCAAGTCTAGTACACACTACTTATTTTTTTGTTGTTCAACTCAACAAGCTGAACAAAAACTACCTGACAGCTCTGGAGGAGCCGCTGTACTAACTATCTGACATTAGTACAGCACTCTCCCCTGCTGTGCTTTTGTGTTCTGACAAGGGGGACAACCTCCCCCCATGAGAACACTCAGGTCAGCGCTCTCAGCCATTGGCAAACCTTTTTTGGTCATGCCCCTTTTACAGAAGCCGGTCAAACGGCCTGTCCTGTCGGACCGGCTGTGGTACACACAGGTGCAATGTCATCTGGTTTCTATTGAACCTGCCAATGCCACCTGACATTTGGCCCGTATGTACTAGGCTTAATCCAGCTAGTGATCCCCTCCAGCACTGCACTGTCAGCGCTCCCCTCAATCGCAGATGCTAGCAACTTCTCCCTGTCTTTTTTCTGGGTTCTGACTCATTGGGCCACTTAGTTGGCTGGGCTCCATTGAGGTCATTCTGGTGTATGCGCACAGGGGTCACATTGTGACGGCCCAGTGCTCAGCTGTGCACCCGCAGCTCCGCGTACACAAATGCTGGCAGGCAAGGAGAAGGGTTTATGACAGAAGAGACCTATAGGGTCTCTTCAATCATAACAATTCTACCCCTCAGCATTTTATGTTTTTATATATTTTTTTTAAGTTTAATTCTGCTTTAATATGAAAAGCATAAAGAGTATCTAAAGGCAAAAACAAAAAGAAAAATTATATACTGCATCTACCTAGTAGATGTGGTGGCTACATGTTTTCTTTTTCCGAGCTTTTTTTTTCTTTATTTTCACCTGGTAATTCTATAAGTGATACAGTCCCTGTCCTGTTCCTGTGACAACAGGAAAAGAACAGTGAAAAAAACCCTCTTTTATTGTCAAAGACATAGAGGGGTGTGATTCTGTAAAGTCTTTACAGGTCATCAGTTTAGAGTTAACAGCGATATCCCTGTAGCGCCCTCCTAGTTTGGGTGTTAGTAAGTGCATATTGTTTTTGACTTTTTCTGCTTAACAGGATAGGTAAGTTTATATGCTGTCATATTAGCAGATAGGTAAGGCAGATAGGTAAATATATATGCTGTCTGCTTATCAAAGAGCCTTGATTTGAGTAGGGTCTGCTCAGTGTGCTCTGGTGCTGATTCATGTGGTCTGGAGAGTTTTACACTGTCCAGTAGTATGGGTCCCTATTGGACATTGGGAGGAAAACCCAGCCAGTGACAGCAGGTGGATGTGGATGTGGTTCTGACCAACTAGCAGGGGAGGTGGCCCACTGCATTTTGGGTGAATACATTCATATAAAAAGGAGCACATGGGCTCAAGGTCAGGAGTTCCAGCCCACCCAGACCACAGGGATGGAGGTGTGTGTTCAGCTCCTGGCTGCAAGGCTTGAGGCCTATTCAGGACGCTGCCAGATGCTGGGCCTGGTCAAGGTCTAGCGGAAGTTGCTGAAGCTGCAACCAAGAGTTCTTTAAAGCTGACAGAGGGGGGCGTCCTTGGATCCGGTCTGGCATCACAGTGGCAAAGTGTCGCTTGGAAGTTGGCAGAGAGAGGCTACCGGCTGTCCCAGGACATGGTGTGAGTACAGACCCATGAAGGGATCCCTGAGTTGCTAGAATTTCCCTACTGCTCCTCATAATCAGCTAATTGGGTGTGTGAGCTAGAAAGGAGACACTGGTGAGTGTTTTGAAGAACAGAGTCCAGCTGGAATCAGCCTGTCATTAAGTGTTAGTGGTAGTCTGCCACATTGAGCTAGAAAGGAGACACTGGTGAGTGTCTTAAAGAAGCAAGGTCTGAGCTGTCCTTTATTGCTGGAAGGGGACTTGTTTCATTGAGATCAGTCTGCTATGTAGTGCCACTGGCAGTCTGCTGTACAGAGATAGGGAGAAGTTGTCCTTGTTTGAAGTCAGTTAACTTGGAGTATCTCATCCATTCCCTTCTCCTAAGTTCTACAATAAAGCATCAAAAAATCATGCTCTAGACTAGTCATTGGAATAACGAGCAGGACTGTGTGTGTGCACCAGGCAGTGTGAAAATCCGTTGTGACTGGCTGCAGGATAATCAGAGGGAGGCCCGGGTCATATATATAAATGAGCAGCTCCTTCAGGGGTACCACTACATGTGGGGGCTCATCAGTCTGGGATATATACCCTGAGTTATCGCAGCGGTGGATGTCACCAGCAACAGCCGGATAAAGTGTTTGAGAAATTGCCATATTGCCATGTCTTGCTGTGTGCATTGTGGGATCGCAATCGAAGAGAAAGTGTGCTATGCTAATGTCTGCTCTACAGTGTTTAGTGCAACTATACTGTTAGAGAGTGGAAAAGGCAAAGTTTATTCAAGAGTCAAAATGGCGGCCCCAAGGGCCATGTGAGCATGTGTACTATGGAAGTGAATGTCTGCTGCACAGTCGCTAATAACAGGACATTCCCAAGTCACAGCAGTGAAGATTGTGATCCGAAGCACTGGAGGGAGAATGCTGCCTGTGTGTCTGCTGTGCTCAAGGCTGTCTGCTTCACAGTAGTGCCTGTTGATGCCAGATGGTGGTTGAGTGACAGCATTGAAGAGGAGGAGCTGGGTAGACCCGCCTCCCCGGGTGGGGTTGCCGCCAAGCAGTTAGTCAGCCTGGTATGGGCGGATTCGCCGCATACGGTTGGCCAATCAGGGGTGAGAAGAAGAGCCATGATGTTACTTCCACCTCCGGGTGTAGCCAAGAGGAAGCCGTGTGTGCAGAGTAGCAAGATGGAGGAGAATGGAGTTACTGCACGTGGCGAAGAGCCAGAGAAGCTGACTGAGTGGCAGAGCCCCACACTGACTGACAACGGAGTGAGATTGATGCCCTGTGAAAGTCTGGCGCTATGCAGTGCTAAAGATAAAGAATACATTGGTCTGGTATGTGGCAGATGGCGACAGGTGATGGTGAGACTGCGTACCTGGGGTCAGTGCGGCCATTTCGGAGAGATGCTGCTACAGCTAGAGCCTAGTGACTGTCAGTCAAGAGTCCTACAAGTTACTTGGGAGACAGGCTTTGCTACAGAAATGCCTATGCCCATCAACCTGACTGGTTCTGGGGGAGACAGACGTGCTCTGAAGGCGCCACTGGGGCCGGGACCGGTGGTTTACACCCATACCATGGTTTGCCAAACCCGGGAGACCTGCATATCTATGGTGCAAAGTACAGAGCCAAAGAGGACAGGACAGCAAATGCAGCAGTCACTGCTATCAGTAGCCATCCCTGCGACCCATTTTCCGGCCCTTAAAGCTACAGAGGGGACCCATCCAACCCAGAAATCAGAGTCCACCAGTCCTTCAAGTGAGGAAAGACCAGGGATCATCAATATGGGGTACTCCAGCTTCTTATGCCATTATGGGTCTATAGAGGAGGGAATAGCCGACTGGGGATCAGAAGTGGACACAGAGTGGGACTGTGAGGCTTCAGAGAAGGAAGGATCTTTGTGCTTGGAGCAACAGGATGGGTACCGTGAGAAAGCATCCATCCTTATACAGTGTGCCAGGAACTTGGGGTTGTGTGAAACCTATGCTAACAGAGCCCCTGATCTGTCCCCTCCTCACACTTACACTCGAGCGCAGAATGAGGGCTATACCCTGCTCATTAAAAGGGAAGTGACTGTTTATGCCCTAGCTGGGAAGGGCGATAGACAAAGTTTGCCAAAATTCTCCTGGTTGCAGAGACTGGTACAACGCAAGGTTGCCCTAGAATATGGGTATGACTACCCCTATGCTCCCCTTGAGATTATGGAGGAAATAGAACCAAAGCGTGACGTGGTGTGACGAAGCTATGTGGGACTTTATGTTCATTCCAAAACCCTACAGAAACCAGACAAAACCCACTCTGTGGAAAGAGTTCCTGGCTGTCAAAGAGAACTGGAGCTTTTGGACATCTGTGCTTATCGACCAAGTGATAGTGAAAAGACCTAAGAAGAAAGACATTGAGTGGTCTTGTAACATCTGGGGTCCCAATTGAAAGATGGTTCAAATCCCCCATCCAGACTTCTATTAATTGAACCATATTCCAGTGTTCCTGTTTGTCCCCAGGAAAAGTGTTCAAGCCATGAGGTTGTCCTTTTGACAGAGTGACCAGTTCGCAATAAGTTGAAATTGATGTTGTTTCTGGGGGCAATCCCCCAATTCCCAATCCCCTTTCCTTCTATCCTTGCAAAACAAAGAAGGGGGTATCTGGGCCTTACCATTAGGAGAAAGGGACTTATGCTAAAGAGGACTTCTCCTACTTTAAATGGACACTTTGCGAAGAGTTGTTCAAAGAGACACTTTGTGAAGATCTTAGGGCCAGTTGGCCACTTTGATGAAATATCAAGTCTAAGAGATGCTGTCATGTCAAAGGACAGCTGCTCAGTCCCTCTATATGTAATGTGTTGAGGGAAAGACTTCATCTGTTGCGAGCTCCCACTGTGTTCTACAAGTAATGTGTCGTGGGAAAGACTTTGTCTGTTGCGAGCTCCTACTTTTGTTCTATAAGTAATATGCCGAAGGAAAGACTTCTTCTGTTGCGAGCTCCTTCAGTTGTTCTACAAGATGAGTAAAAGAATTTCAAACTTCGGGTATTCAAGGAACTTTTGGGTAATGATACTGCTTGCTTAAAATTTCAACGCTACTTTGAAACATGTTAGATAGGTAGGTATGAAAGGGGGGGGGGGCATGTCCCTTTCCTCTAATCTGATTTTAGAGTTCTCTTCACTGAGCTATGCAGAGCTTGGGGTGTTAGATGTGGACATTTGATAAAAGAAAAGTGCATACAGGATTTACTAGAGCTTTCCCTTGGCAAAACTTTCTATCCATTCCTTCTCCTTCCCCGTTACTTCTGGGAATCCCCACCTAAACTCCCCCTTTTCCCAGGACATTGTATTCAGATAGCTATGCCCACCGCTGTCAGAATACACTAAACAAGAACATTTTTCCAACTTGTCCTTTCAACAGTTATTTGTGTCATAAAAATGTAAAATAAAATAGACCACAAACCATTGTAGTTTTAAACAATCACCTTATGATTATATTTAAATACAATTGAAGCCAAACTTAATAGCAGATCTCAAAGCATTAAAGCACCTCTTTATGTTTAGTGGGTTTTGCTTTAAAATCCTTCAGCCATGCCAGAGTCATTAACAACAGATAAATATGTTAGCCATCCCTTAGATAATATGTAAAGGTAGGCGGGTGATGGGGAGGTCATCGGGTGCTCCACGTCCCTCTCCTCCTTGAGCATCAAGCAAGGCTCACATGAGAGGCCTATTGTACAGAATAATTCAATTAGGAGCTAGAAGCTTCTTGGTTGCAGAGAATACAATTTACTTTCATGGAGGCATATCAGAACATGAACAGGAACAAACAGGAACTAGATACAAACATGTACATATAACAGAGATATACTATACATCATGTTATGTCATAGAATACATTAACTATACACTATAATACTGCAGTGCCACCTGCTGGCATAGACAACTATAATACATATACACAGTCAAACAAAGCCGATTGCTGTTGCTTTTCCAACAAGGCCTACCCCGGGGTGGGTTCTTCTGGGCTACACTGAGCACTTTGAATAAGGTCACTGTTTTACACATGAGGTACTTTTACTTGAATAACTAGCTGAAATCTAATAAACTCTCTCAATGTAATATACACCCCTATGGTCACTTGGGCATTTAGGAGGGTCATGCAGAGCCAATGCCCTATCCACCTGTCCAGCGTATCACAGCTACCTCGCTCCTAGTAAAGGTATGGGGTCCCAGCGTGGGCTCCATGCACACACTTCTCTTATCTTTTTCTCTACCTGTGTGCAATGTGAGAACCTTGGTGGTACAGATCTGCTCCTGTTACTATGGGAGATGGATTCCTGCCAAAGGAGTGCCGACAGCATCTCCCTCGCTGCAAAAAGCAATCCCAAATGTTACATGTACACACTGAAAGAAGAAGTAATCCCTGATGGGGTTTACTTCCTCTATATTACCCTGCAAAGTAAAAGCATAATGGGCTACTATGCATCTCATAGTAGCCCATTATGTGTCACTTACCTGCAAACGAAGCCTATGATGTCTCCTGTGCAGGCAGTGTCCATCTTCAGCCCTCTTCCTTCCGGGACCGCGACTCCAGCTCCGTGACGTCACTCCCGCGCATGCGCGCTGGAGCCGCCAGTCATGGCACGAGCGAAGTAAAGAAATGGCTCAGCGGGCCGTTTCTTCACTGCGCATGTGTCGAATGACGCCGGAAATGCAAGCACACTGTATATCTCCTAAACCGTGCAGGTTTAGGAGATATGCAGGGAACCTACAGGTAAGCCTTATTATAGCCTTACCTGTAGGTTAAAATGGTTGTCACGGGTTGACAACCACTTTAATGACAGGCTGCTAGAGAAACCTTTGTTGTATTTTCATATTGTATGAATTCTTGTAAAATTATCTTTATACCCCAATGTGTGCTTACAATGAGGACTTACAGAGTCCTTACTAAGTTTACATAATCACAAAATCGATTTAAAGGATTTTTTTTCTAAATGTCTAGCATGGACCTTTACTAAATTCTACTCTTAAAACAGCAAAAATGATGAAAAACACATAACAGCTGATAAGATGGCAGATGATTTTTGATTGGTTGGGGCTGGGTACTGCATTTTACTAACCGCTCATTGGGTTAATAAATTAGGGCCTTAAAGTGGAACTTTACCCATAACAACTTTATAAAAAATAATATTCTTTAGCAAGGAACATACTGTACATTCCACATTAAGGCCTCATACACACGGGCGTATCTAAAAAAATAAACAAACCGTCGGGTCCGACGTCAAGGAAAAAAAGTTGACGTTTTTCGGCGTTATGCATTGGCGTTTTTAAGCGTTAGTGAGCGTCGGCGTCAATAGGCGGTTTTTAAAAAAAATCATCCCTCTGCTATTTTTCAACCTAAAAATGTCGGCGTCAAAAAAGCCGGAAAACGTCAGTACAATATTAGGTGGCGTTTGTTGGCGTTTTGTGGCGTCGGCGTCAAAAAACGTCAAAACGTTACAGCCTCAGAACGCGATGGCCATGGGTTCTACTTTCTGCTCACTAACGCCGATGCCACCTACAGCTCAAAAACGCCAACGTTTTTATGGGGCCATTGACTAACATGGAGAGCTGCAAAAAACGCCAGAAAACGCCGGCGTCAAAAAACGTCCGTGTGTATGAGGTCCTATAATTATTCCACAAATATTAGTGTGTGCCGTAAATTGCCTCCAGCAGTATTCCTGTTTGTTCTTACTGGAGGCTGCCATTTTGCTGAAGCTCAAAGTCCCAGCTGTAAATCATAAAGAACTAAACCCATCGATTTGCCAGTTTCAAAATACAGTTTGATTTCATTGTGTCTTCAAACCATCAAATGACTGGTGCCATAACTGATCACATGTACAGCACCATGGCAGTTGCAGTTTAAGCAGAAGCTGCTTTATTGACTGTAAAGGATAGGAGGGATTAATTCTTCTTCGAGGCTGTCAGTAAATCAGCCTCTGCAAACTCAGCAGTGCCTAAAATGCCTAAAATGGAAAGCAACTGAGCATGTGCAGAACAGGGTGAGAGTGTATTATTGGATTTCAAACAGTATATGGACTTTGTTTTAATGTTTTACATAGCTATACCTGCAAAAGGGGCCAACCTGAAATGATCTAGTTGGACTTGATTTTTTTACTTCCACTTTAATGCAGAATTTAATGGCAGGATAACACTAATACATACTGTAAATACCTGTGTCAGTTTTAATATTTGAATACTGTAACTGATGGCACCTGAACATGTAACAGCTACTGGTGGCATTAAAAGAATGAAAATTAAACTGTAGTTTTGCTGGAAAAAAAAGATCAATATCTTCTAACTGACTTATATAATCTGTAGGGATTTTAGCAAACTCCTTCTCTGTCCCAAATAAGCAGATATCTGCCTCTACAAATCCTTCCTTAACCACTTCAATACCAGGCACTTAGAACAGTTCCCACCCAAACCAATTTTCAGCTTTCAGTGCTGTTGCGATTTGAATGAGAATTGCGCGGTCATGCGACGTTGTACCCAAACAAAATTTTTATCATTTTGTTCCCACAAATAGAGCTTTCTTTTGGTGGTATTTGATCACCTCTGCAGTTTTTATTTTTTTGCACTATAAAAAAAAAAGACCGAAAATTTGGAAAAAAAAAAAACATTTTTCTTTGTTTCTGTCACAAAACTTTGTATAAAGTACATTTTCTCCTTCACTGACGGGCACTGATGTGGCTACACTGATGGGCACTAATGAGGCTAGACTGATGGGCACTGATGAGGCAGTACAGATTGGCACTGATGAGGTGGCACTGATAAGGTAGCACTGTTGATGGGGCACATATGCAGCACTGATGGGCGGCACTGACAAGCAACACTGACGGGCACTGATACGTGGCAGTGTTATGCGGGACTGATGGACACTCATAGGCAGCACTGGGCACTGATGGGCACTGATAGGTAGCACTTTTAAGTGGCACAGGTGGGCACATTTAGGTGGCACATGGTGGGCACTGATAGGTGACACAGGTGGGCACTGATAGGTGGCAGTGGTGGGCACTGGTGCAACAAGCACTGTTAGGGATGGCACTGGCAGGCATCATACATGGGCACAGTGCCATCCCTACAGTGCACTATATTGCCCTTACCTGGTGGTCTAGTGGGGGCTCCCTGGTGGTCCTGGGCGGCCTCTGTTTTCCTTCCCTGGTGGTCCTGGGCGGCCTCTTTGCGTGTCCAAGGGGGGGGGCTCCCTGGTGGTCCTGGGCAGGCTCCCTGGTGGTCCAGTGGGGTGATCCTGATGGTGGCTGCGCTGATAAATGTTCAGCGCAGCCCCCCCCCTGTCAGGAGAGCAGCCAATCGGCTCTCTGCTGCTCAGGTCTGCAGACCTGAGCAGAGGAAAAGCCGATAAACGGCTCTTTCTATTTACACTGTGATCAGCCGTGATTGGTCATGGCTGATCACATGGTAAAAGGCTTTCAGATGGAAGCCTTTTACCTCGATCAGTAACGCGGTGGGTCAGACTCACCCACGGCACCACCGATTGCCGCGATGCGCGCCCCCAGGGGCGCGCGATCGCGGATTATCCTGAGGACGTCAATAGACGTCCAGTCAGGACAATGAACCCCCCGCCCGGACGTCATTTGTCTATGCGCCGGGTGGGAAGTGGTTAAAGTGTTACTATATCCACAACAGTAAAACCAGTCTGTATGTGCAGTAAAGCATGCTAGTTATATTCACTGTGGAACCTAAGTAATTAACCCTGTGCATTGTTTAAAAATCCTGCTTGATCCTGTCTTCTCTGATCCTCTCCTTCATCCACAATCCCCAATACATCTGCTGATAGAACAGAGCCCTAGAAGGCACACTGCACATACTCAGTTTGGTGTGTATTGCTAGAGAGTTTTTTTTTTGTTTGGAAGGGTGCATGTTATCTGCACAGGGTCAATTAGCACTGTCCAGACAGAGGTCAGGGGTCAAGCAGCCTCATAGGACAGTAAGAGGAGAATGAAAACTCCTTCTACATGCTTTAACCAGTGCTCAGGCGGATACTGATAGAAGTCACAAGACTGCTATATGCTGCTGACGAGAAATGTATTTAGCAATTTATATTTACTAAAATAATTGTATTCCTGTGTTCTGTGTACTGTGGAAGACCAGATATAGTAAATGCAGGGTCCTGGGTTTAATAGAACGTCAAATGGAGTGCTAAATAGGAAGATCTGCCCACATTATCACTTTCTGAGCAATCTAAGGCTACTTTCACATTGAAAAAAAAGCCGCGGTCGCGGTAAAACCCCGCTAGTTTTAGCGGAGTTTTACCAGTGATATGGCTCTGCTATGCGGACGGGAGCGCCGCGCTTTTAACCCCCCGCAAGGGGTTAAAAGTGCCAGTGCTCAGCGCTACCGAGGCGGTGTGCAGTCGCTTCGGAAGCGCTTGCCATTCATTTCAATGGCAGGGGCGGTAGAGCAGCGGTATATTACCGCTCCCCTCACTGCCCCAAAGATGCTGCTTGCAGGACTTTTTGTAACGTCCTGCTAGCGCACCGCCCCAGTGTGAATTCACTCAGGGCTTTCACATTGGGGTGGATTGGGGGGGGGTCTTGAGGCGCTTTACAGACGATATTTTTAGCTAAATAGCGTCTGTAAAACGCCTCAGTGTGAAAGCAGCCTTAGAGTTACTATTGGAAACAGCATCATCTTGTTTGTTTTAGCCAAAAAGTGTCCATTAAAGTAATTTAGCAAAAATGAATCTCCTTTTTGCAGGGGATGCCTTTATTTTGGCATGCAGCTCTGTGCAGACTTCACCTCCCCTTCTCCAGTTTGTCATATTGCTTGGAAGCAGCATTTACATTTTTTGACAGCTTTAAAAAACTATTGCAGATGCTGATTGAAATGGAAAGAGAATTTTTAATAGATAACAAATAGTCTGGACGGTTTACATATCATCTATTATGTTTTTAGCAAAAGTAGACCTTTCCTTCCTGGAGGTCCATTCCATTTAAACATGATAAGCTTACATTTAGACTCACACAGTGGACCCAGCTTAACTGCTGATGGCTCTAGTGTACATCCTGGCATGAGTTCTTTGCAGCTGGCTGCCAAATCCCTGTGGTCGCTGGTATTCTGGTCTCCTGAATGGTGCTAACATTAAGCTTGCCAAAATACCCACCACCTCCATCTGCAGTTCCTATAGATAAAGGTTTCACAGCACAGAATTAGGTGACAGGAGGCTACGGTATACCAGAAGAACTATAAAATTCTTCATAAATCTGGTTCCAATTTTTTATAAAATATTCAAATAAAAAACTTAAACACGTTTGCAGTTACCTGAACAGCACAATATTCCTTGTTACCTGGAGATGTTTTTTAATGTCGGATAAGAATCCTATCATTAGTCTGTCATGAAATGTTTTGATTTCACAAGTATCGGTGTGATGTTACCAGTCCATAGCAGCCACAATTTCCTGATAACGGAAGCCGCTGAGTCTTTCTTGATGAGTTGTCGGGACATCTCAGAAACAGATGACATAACCGTGGGTGGTTCTGTCCTTTCTTAGCGACGAGCAGCGAATTTCTATAATGCGATGTGACAAGCTGTCCCATTACAGGGTCCCACTGAGAAATTTTAATTACTGTACAAGGCGAAACAAGACAATGAAGGGACAGGGAGTCATATTATCCACCTTTATCGGCAATAATATTACAGGTGAGAATGTCATCTCCTATAGTAATTATTGATAGAAAAGATTTTTTAAAGAAAGTTCTCTTAAAACAAATCTGCCTTATAGAAACCTACCACAGTGTTGTACATCAGACTACTTTATATGTTAAGGTATTCACAGTTCTCTTTGCTTTATGGGGTAGTTTTTAAAATTTTAAAAAAGTTAGGCAGCCCATAGATGACACTTTTTTTTGTTCAACCAACGGGCCAGCTTTAGACTTCCCTGTGTGCATTGCTTCTTTCCTGATGTTGCTGTAAGCTATTCTGTGCAGGGCTGGTACCTTCAATCAAATAATGGTAAGTGTATTCTGCAGTACTATTGCTAAAGGAACTATGACTGCATCAAAGTAGCCCAAACTGGGTCTGGAGTGGAGATGTGTATATCTGCACATCTGAGTTATTTCAGTAGGGTTTGTCAAATCCTGCTTAAAGTCTGCAAAACACTAATTTAGCTTTGAACCCCATTGAAGTCTATATAGAACAGAAAAAGAGTAGCGCCAATCTAAGTGCAGCAGTATAAAAACATCTTTATTAAAAAGACAAATGGCAACTCACAAGATAAAAGCATTGTCAGCGCATGTGTGGCAATAGGCCTTGTGTAGAGGTTTAGCCAATCCTTTCAGAAGGGCGGGCTGCAGGCAGGGAACACTGGTGGCCACTGGTACTGGCTGAGCTGGTGGCTTCCAGCACTTCCAGAAACTCAGATGGGGCTCAGGAACCGCCGCTGACGTCACTATGCAGGGTGGAGTGGGAGGTGCTCGCGTTCGGAGCATTCGTGCTCCTTCCTCAGGCAATAGGGGGCGGCCATGTTTGTGGTGACTTTTTATCTGTTAGGGGAGGGCGCGTCAGGGCGGTGCTAAAGACTCCACCCACCCTGGTGTCATGTTCCCAGGATATGTGGTGATGTTTGGAAAGGGGCTGAGTTCTTCATGTTGAGTATGAGCGGCACAGTGGTGTAGTGGTTAACACTTTTGCCTAGCAGCAAAATGGTCACTGGATCGAATCCCGACCACGACAACACCTGCTTGGAGTTTGCATGTACTCAAATTGACTCCATTGAAGTCTATAGGAGGACAATCATGTTACTTTGTTCTGGCCATTTTCAAGGTTAGTAAGCATGGGAGTGATGTCATCGCGGCTCCGGCCACTCATGAACCCGGGAGGAAGCACCTTTAGCGGTGACAGAGCGTCGCTGGAGGGGCTTTAATAAACACACACCTGTCCAGGGATCCAGTGCTGTCTTCACCAAGGTTAGTTTTTTGCCAATCTTTGGGTCCCCAATGCTGCAATCTTGCTTGTGGCAAAAAGTGGTAGTGGAAAGGGAGTTGAGGAGGAAAAGCCAAACTTCCTTTTTTAGGTAAAGTTACAATTTATTGGTCAGTGTACACTAGATTGGGGGGATAGCCTTGAAGCTGTAAGTGGTGCTACTTAGCATTCTGATTTTCATGGGTAGTAAACACAAGCAGTGCATATATGACTGTGGGATTGTTTGTTTTCTTTTACAATCAGCTTGGCTTACATACAGCAGCACCCAATCTAATTCATTACAGTTAAAATGTAGTGAAAAAAAGGGACACAAACAGCGTGGGGTTTCTCTTAACATTTCAAACAGACCCATATCCAGGCATGTAGCTTGGGTGGCCATGAAATAATAGGCAATAAGATTGCAACCCCCCCCCCCCACTTCTCTACCAGACCAGGCCACGTGCCTTTCAACATTGAGGGGTACCTTGCAAGGAGCTAAGCTGCACATGGAATAAAACAGAGCTAGGATACAGAAATCTCAGCCTTTATCCTGCATTTAGCACTTCATGATGGGATGATGAAATAGGTATTCAACCTCAGACCCCTGATATAATACAGAAGAAGTTACATAAACATTACCTCTCTGTGATGCAGCAAGCCAGTTGAACAGAACACACTGGTGCTGCCTTTGCTTTGTCTGTACTAATGTTACACAAAAAAAAAAACAAGCTTACGGGAGAAGAGAGCAAATAGAAGGCCTCCTGTGCTGCATCACTGTCCAAGCAGGCTGGTGACTAAGCTGTGTTGTCTAAAGCTGGCCATACAAGGATCGAAATTTGGCTGGTTCGGCTGGGACTGGCCAAATTTCGATTCATGTGTGGCCACTGTGACTTCTGTTCAACTTCCCTGACAGTTAAAACTGTTCGATCAGTGCCACAAACAATAGGCTGCACCTCTGATCTCTGTATTCTGATGGTGAGGAGTCTCCCTACTGTCAGAATACAATAGCGCAGTGGGAAGGATTCCCCCTTCTGCATCGAATATTTGGATGGGAAAATCGGGTCCATTATTTTTGTTCAACCGATTGGTTGAATGAAGAAGATTGACACATGTATGGCCAGCCTTTCTGCAGCCAAAAAAAGTCAGGTCATCAGGCTGGCTTTGCTGTTTATCAGGGCCAGGGGCGCAACGATAGGGTTGCAGGGGTTGCAATTGCAGCCGGGCCCCATGGTCCAGGGGGCCCATGTGCCTCCCTTGTATACCTGAATAGGAGGGATGTCCAGGGGTGGCATTTAGAGGACCCAATCTCCTCCATTTTCCTCTATCCAGTTTAATTATCTTCTGCTGTTCCCAGGGTCCCTGTGTGCTCCCTTGGTCCCCTCCACAGAGCTGCTGTCTTCCCCCCTCCTTTCTCCTGCCAGCTGCTGTAAAAGATGTGTCATGATGGAGAGGTGGGAATGGGTCGGTAGGTTTGTCATTTATCGGGTCCTTCCTTTTCTGGATGAATAGAGTCAGTGATTGGTACCAATTGGTTCATTCATAACTGAAGCTTAGTAAACTGATTTTACTATACTTTAGTTTCTGAATGAATGGGAGGCTCGGTGCACAGCTATTGCTGTCCATTCATTCTGTGCAGCTGAGGCTAGACAGATGGAAATTGAGAGCTAAGGTTTGTTTAGACCCCTGATATCTCATCAAAGCCCCCCAACAGAGCTCCTAAAAAAATTTTAAAAAATGTACAAAAGAAATAAAATGAAATGGTAAAAAAATAATAAAATTAAAATAAAAATGAAAAACTACTGACACCAGTGAGAGAACTATCAGGATTGCAAAGGTTGCAATTGTGACCGGGCCCTGGCATTTCACCACCATGGGAAGGCCCAAAGATGGCAGAAAGGGGACCCGCTGCAGAACTTGTGAAAGCATGCAGCAATAACTGAAATGGTTCTGCTTCTTCAATTAACATGGCCCCTTAAAACACCTTTGGTGAGTTTGACAGGCTTTATTGTCTTTAAAATATACACAACAGAGTAGATGGGATGACAATTGCATAACATAAAGAATGTACACTAGTATAGAGATTGCAATCATGACATTGATGTGGATCCATGCAACTAATGAAATAAATAGATCAGAACTGAACAATGTCATAATGAGCAAAACTACACTCCACCTAAATGGAGTGACCCTATTAAAATTAGTTGAGATTTCAAGCCAAAGGCATTGCAAATCCACGCTGAGAACATAGAATAAAAAAACAAAGAAGAGCTGTAAACTCAATTATGTCATAACCAGGTCACAATTTAAAGGCCCGATAGATCTAAACAAAAATTAAGGAATATAAGGTTAAAGATAGAGAAAAGCTGGTGAGGCAGAATTTCTCCAACTCAATATAGTTCCTTTGCGCCTGTGAGATTTACATCACTGTCTCCCTTCTACCTAATATACAGTGGTACTGAAGTTCTCAACAAGAAAGTTGACCCCAAATGTTCATTTTTAGACTGCTTGTTTGATTTTCCAGTGGTTAGTAGGGTAAAATCAGTGTTAGATTTTTGACCATAGTGATAAGAAAATTCGAAGGTGCAGGATGGAAAACCCTTCTTGAATGAATGGATGATATTTTAAGTGCTTTTTAATTAAATTAGTTGACTCAATAACGGAAAAAAAGAATGTTCTGATGAACATTTCCATATTATCATTTGAATGAAAGTCTAACCGTGTATGGTCAGCTTTAGAATCTCAGAAGTAAAAATTGTTAACTGTGGATTTAAATCATAGTTCTTGGTGCAAAAACAAAATAAAATTACATTGATGGGAGAAGATAACTGGGAACTGTGTTTAAGAAGAAATATTTTTTGAAAGGCATTGTTAATATTACTCAGCATGTAGGGTCTACAATAAATCAGCAATTGCCTGAAATTCTGCTCTGCCAGCCGCTCATTCAGCTTAATATTTACTGGGATGAAAGCTTTGGCTCTTGCAGCTGTTGTTGGTCCATGCCCAGCATTCCCTAGCACAGAAGACTCTTGAAATCTGGTAGGAATGTTTTCTTCTTGCTGGTCATTCCTCATCTGCTGTCTTTGGTGCCCTGCAGGGAGCTAATTAGAACTGAGGTATGAAGCATCCGATTCTTCCCTACTTCTTGGCCCAGGAAAATGCCTACTGAGCAGACTCAGCACATGGACTGCTGCTCAGGTATTTCTAAACTAATAATTAGGTTATTAATGCCCTGCTGTTTGGCAGCCTCTGTGGATTTCCGACCAGCCTGGCTTTCTTTCCCTTGCAGCTTCCAGCATTCTAGCCCTTTTTGTAGGTATCAGTGAATGAGACTTCAAGGTTCTTATTTTTATGTAAATATAGAGAACATTTTGGGTGACAATGTAAATCTTAATATCAAAGTGACCCTGTCAATATACTTTTTTTTTTAATAAAGCCGTACCTATAAAAGAAGGCTGTACATGTTCAACTTCACCACTATTACGCTGTCATACTCTATGGGGGACCCAGGAAATTGACACTTTCAGAAGGGTTGGTTTCATTGCGGGCATCACATGAAGATCTATCGGGATCTAAGCAGCATTTGTCAGTGTCAACATCAGTAAAGCATGTACAGTCCTTCTTTTACAGGCATGACTTGATTTAAAAAAATATAGTGATAGGTTTGCTTTAGAGGGCTTCTGTTGGGCAGTAACAATGTTTTACATGAAAAATAAACTTGGAGTATCTTGTTGCAGGTTTGGAAATATCCATGGCTAGGGCAGGACTTTGAATAATTCTCCTCCCTGGCACATAGGGCTCGTTAGACTGCATTTAATATGACTAAAACTTGCCTAGCCTGCTAAAGAAAAAGTTTTATAGAATCCTGGCTCAGAACAGTTTTTGGATGCAGAGGTAGGTTTTAGGCTGCAATATACATAGACCTATCATTAACCTCCCTGGCTGTATGATTATGTCAGATTTTTGGTGCCGAAAGCGGTACAATTATTTTGCATGAAAATTTGGCGTTTTATATTGTAGGCCTGTAATTCTTAGGAATAACTCAATTTAAATCTGTCCAAACAAGAGTCTAGTAGACATCCCGGGTATGAAAAAGTTTGAAAAATGAAATCATAAATTATAATATAATAAATAACTAAAAATAATTATCAAAAATAATAATATAATAGTAATAAAATTTATTCAATAATGTAATCAAACCAAAAACGCAGAAATTTGCTCATTTGCAGAATTGTCGCTGTCGTCACTTTCAGTTTCTGATGATAAATTTCCCCAAAAATCAGTATCACTCAATGCTGCAAATCATTCTTATTTACTATCGGTGTTTTCTAGCTGATCAAAAACCACTTTTGACGCAAAGGGACACTTTTTGGTTGCTATGGACATTCTCATGTTTCCAGGCAGAAAGAATGACATTTATTATATAAAAGTGCATGCAGGGCTCTGGGCAAACCACTAGGGACAAAGGGGATGTGAAATGATTTGATACAGTAATGTAATCTATAAGATTACAGTGTACTGTATGTGTACTGTGTGTTTCACTTTTTGAATTTCCTGCCAGTCTCCGTCCCCGTGCGACGCGACGCTCGCAGGGAACGGAGCCCGGCACACAGGAGTCATCTGGCGGCGCATAGACACGCTGACACCACGGGAGGACATCGCTGGATCCAGGGGACAAGGTAAGTAACATTGCCTGGATCCAGCGATGCAATCCCGAGTGTGGCTCGGGTTACCGCTCTTGGTACTGAAAATCCACCCCGAGCCACACTCGGGATTACCACCAGGGAGGTTAAAGGAGAGCAAATTCAGGCCTGTTTATAGATCTCTCTGCACTAAAGGAAAAAAAGAGTTATAGGAGAAGCATTAGTACCTGATTCTGCCAAGAGTTGATGGGATCTAAGCTTACTCCTTCGGACTCGCTCATCAGACCTTCTTACATTTTTACTGAACATACAGAGACATAGTGGGCATCAGCCTGTGAAAAGCAACCATGGGCATGGGGTACTCTGTGAGAACTTGGAAAGCCAACCTTTCTAGCATTGGTTTGGTTAGTTGGTATGTCAATATATATAATTTGTACTCATGTCCAGTAAAACAAATGAACCAAAGCAAACAACCAAAAAGAACCAATAATAACCGGGCTTAGGCAAGATTCTTGATATTGAGAGTTAATTGAGCAGATTTTATGATAAAAGTCTTATTTAAATTCTGACACTGCCTCTTAGCCCTTGAATGTACAAGATTGCATAAAATTACATGAAACAAGATCACATTCCCCAACCCTCCCCCCTATCTGAATCTTAGGATAAATTTAGTGAGGCTAAGGAAAGCTCTGCCCACACAGCCATGTCATCCATTCACAGGAATCTGTGAATGGGAAGACCGCAAATTCCATCTGCCACTAGGGAACAGGGGCTTGTATATTGCACTAAAACAAGTGCATTGACATCAATGCACATGTAGTCCATTGTTTATTTCCTCTAGTCCCAAAACAAAGTCTATGGAGTTGGGGTAAACAATGCATGAGCCTGTGCATTGCACACGTGATGCACAGATTGCAGTTGCAATGCTCTGCAGATTTGAAAGCAAAAAATGTAATAAATGCTCTTTTTTTATTTGAAATAATGTATTTTTTATTTTATTAATTTATAATTATTTTGCAAAAGGTGGATACCTTTAGTGGTCCCTACAATGGAAGAAGAAGTATACTCACCTTTCTGGTTGCCTGTGTCTCCTACCTTCCCTCCATTCCAGCACTGCAGCCCCCAGCACACGCTTCAGTATTTAACACTCTCTGGAGTATTAGATGTCTGTGTCCCTCCCCGTGCATAGCAGATCACCTGCTGACCCCTATGGCAATGCTAAATCTTGTAACGACATTAAGTATGGGGGGGTCGCAGGATGGAGCCATGGTAGTCATTACCATGAGAAGAAGCACCAATATGACCCTCAAAGGTTAGATCTATTGATTGCAACTATACATTAAAAGAGCTAGCAGCGTACTGGTATTTGCTTGCTCTATGTGGGAGGAAACCCAGAGCAAACCCACGCAAACACAGATAATTAAGAACAGTGTTTCTTAAACTTTTTGTCTTGCGGCACACCAAAGAAATCAAAAAATTTTCACAGCACACCTGAACAGATTTAACAACTTCTGTGGCGAAGAACTTATTTATTTTTACATATATTTAATTTTAAGTTTAATGTGAAGGATGTGCCTGCTTTCAAGAGCAAATCAGATTGAAGCAATTGTAATCTTCTTTGTACTTTCGCTTGCTTCCTTGCTTTCCATTTAACAGTTTCTCTTTCAGAGTTCCAGATTTGATTAAGTATTTCTCCATCGCTAAATAATGAACAAACTTTATTTATAATAAGCATCAACGTTGGAATGGAATGGTCTCTATTAATAGAATATAATTAGAGTGATCAAGTTCTCCCGAGATCTCGTACAAGTATCACGTTACGAAAGGAACCAATGAATGACAGACTGACAGAGATTGCGTTTTTATATATGTTACTTTTTTAATTTTTGCGACATTGATTTACCATTAGAGTTGAGCGAACCAGAACTGTAAAGTTCGGGTTCATACCGAACTTTGGGGTGTCCGTGACTGGGACCCGAA
>BLSH010366113.1:142582-178169 GCA_018402905.1 Glandirana rugosa
TGTAACGTACGATAACGAGTCAGACAGTAGATGATCCTGGGGGTCTAGAAAGAGGTAAGAACTAAGGGGGTCTCCGAGTGGGGGATCACGTATAAAACGTAAATACAAAAAACGGGGGCTCACGTAATGGAATGTAAAGAGGTGTAATTGGTGAACGGCTGGCGACTAGCCGTAAACTGCCGCTGTTTCACCGAGACATTGCGTTTTGCGGCAGTATGCTGCCGCCGGCGCTTGAACGCGGCACACGCGATCTACAGTGCCAGGCCAAAAATCATTGGCCTGGCGCTGTAGATTGAAAGGCCCTCTGCCGAATGCTGTTGCAGCGCCCGCGCCTAGGGGGCGCGCGCGCGCACACGGCGCAAGTTCGCGGCCGCCGTCGTATGACGGCGTTTTGCGTTACAGAGCCACTTTGTCGCCGTCAAATGCCGATCAGCGGTCGGCAAGTGGTTAATGTGGAGAAATGTAAGGTAATGCACTCGGGGGCAAAAAACATAAATGCAAAATATGCACTAGGGGGTGAGCCTCTGGGGGAATCAAGAATGGAGAAAGATCTGGGGGTCCTAGTAGATGACAGACTGAGCAATAGCATGCAATGTCAAGCTGCAGCAACCAGAGCAGGTAGAATATTAGCATGCATAAATAAGGGGATATGCTCCAGGGATAAAACTATAATTCTGCCACTTTATAATAGCCTGGTGAGGCCACATCTGGAGTATTCTGTCCAGTTCTGGTCACCGGTCCTCAGAAAGGATGTACTGGAGCTGGAGAGAGTCCAAAAGAGGGCAACCAAACTGATAAGGGGAATGGAAGACCTTACTTACGAGGAACGCTTGCAAGCGCTAAACTTATTCTCTCTGGAGAAGTGGCGCTTGAGAGGGGACATGATTACGATCTATAAATATCTTAATGGGGATCCAAGCATAAAAGATAAACTGTTCAGTCTCAGGGAATGTAGAAGGACAAGGGGACACACATTGAAACTAGAAGAGAAAAGGTTTAATCTTAGAACTCGTAAGGGGTTTATACCCTCGTGGCTAACGGAGGCCGGCGTCAAAGAAAGATTAGAGAAACTTAATGCAAATAAATCACCAGGACCAGATGGCTTGCACCCGAGAGTCCTCAGGGAACTGAGTCAGGTTATAGCCAGGCCATTGTTCCTAATCTTTGTAGATAGTATAATGACGGGATTGGTACCGGGCGATTGGAGGAAAGCCAATGTGGTACCAATATTTAAAAAAGGGCAGAGACATATTCCTGGGAATTACAGGCCAGTCAGCCTAACATCAATAGCGGGTAAGTTATTGGAGGGGATAATTAGAGACTATATCCAAAAAGTAACCGAGGAAGGTAACATCATTAACAGTAATCAGCACGGGTTTATGAGGGGTCGTTCCTGCCAAACAAACCTGCTAACATTATACGAAGAAGTGAGCGGCCATCTAGATAGGGGGAGGTCAGTGGATGTAGTGTACCTGAATTTTGCAAAAGCGTTTGACACCGTTCCCCACAAACGCTTGAATTACAAGCTAAGGTCTGCAGGCATGGACCAGAAGGTTTGTTCTTGGGTAGAGACCTGGTTACAGGGGCGTGTCCAAAGGGTGGTAATTAATAATGTGTACTCAGACTGGTCTGGAGTGACGAGTGGGGTACCCCAAGGATCTGCCTTGGGACCAATTTTATTCAATTTATTCATTAATGATCTGGGGGACAGGATTAATAGCTCAAGCTCGGTTTTTGCTGATGATACAAAGATAAGCAGGACGATAACATCACAACAGGATATTGACATCTTACAGAATGACTTGAACAAACTAACTGAGTGGGCAGAAAAATGGCAAATGAGGTTTAATGTGGAGAAATGTAAGGTAATGCACTTGGGGGCAAAAAACATAAATGCAAAATATGCACTAGGGGGTGAGCCTCTGGGGGAATCAAGAATGGAGAAAGATCTGGGGGTCCTAGTAGATGACAGACTGATCAATAGCATGCAGTGTCAAGCTGCAGCAACCAGAGCAGGTAGAATATTAGCATGCATAAATAAGGGGATATGCTCCAGGGATAAAACTATAATTCTGCCACTTTATAATAGCCTGGTGAGGCCACATCTGGAGTATTCTGTCCAGTTGTGGTCACCGGTCCTCAGAAAGGATGTACTGGAGCTGGAGAGAGTCCAAAAGAGGGCAACCAAACTGATAAGGGGAATGGAAGACCTTACTTTCGAGGAACGCTTGCAAGCGCTAAACTTATTCTCTCTGGAGAAGCGGCTCTTGAGAGGGGACATGATTACGATCTATAAATATCTTAATGGGGATCCAAGCATAAAAGATAAACTGTTCAGTCTCAGGGAATGTAGAAGGACAAGGGGACACACATTGAAACTAGAAGAGAAAAGGTTTAATCTTAGAACTCGTAAGGGGTTCTTCACTGTCAGGGCAATAAGGATGTGGAACTCTCTCCCACAACTAGTGGTGACTGCGGGGAGTATGGATATATTTAAAAAAACTCTTGGATGTATATCTCAATAAGTACAACATACAAGGATATGGGTACTGACAAGAGTATAAGAGAGTAGTGTTGGAGTTGGCGCTGTCACAGTGATATAGGTATAACTTATATAAGTGTATAGATATGAAGAGTGCAAAATGTTTGAAAATTAGTGATATTTTCTTGTGTCCGTAAAAAGTCCGTAAAAGTCCGTAAGTGGAAATTAATATAAATAAGACTTAAAATTGTAAATATATAGAAATATATGATCCCACAACTTGTAGATTTGTGATCCGTAAAATTCTGTAAGAATGTCCGAGAATTTTACGGATCACAAATCTACAAGTTGTGGGATCATACCCGTTTACACATAATTTATTTTGGATTTACACTGATTTTCTATATATTTACAATTTTAAGTCTTATTTATATTAATTTCCACTTACGGACTTTTACGGACTTTTTACGGACACAAGAAAATATCACTAATTTTCAAACATTTTGCACTCTTCATATCTATACACTTATATAAGTTATACCTATATCACTGTGACAGCGCCAACTCCAACACTACTCTCTTATATTCATTCGCTTACCTTGCTTTTTGCATGGAAAGTTCTGGAGGGCAGCAGTCTTTTCTCTAAAACTTTTTTAAAATAATCTATTAGTTTACATATCCCAGCGCAGGTGAACCCTTCATAGTTAAATACTGACAAGAGTATACCTACACAGGTTGAACTGGATGGACTGATGTCTTTTTTCAGCCTTAACTACTATGTAACTATGTAAGGTGTTACTAACATTCAATACTGCCCATCAGAGGAGATGACTGCTGATATACTAACTAAGCCTTTGTTGAAGGAACGTCATAGTTATTTCCAAAAGAAGCTGAATATAATAAGTAGCTTTCTATATTGTGAACTATAAATATATGCATTATACTTTTCTATCCAGCAGGTGGCACTGCAGTATTATAGTGTATAGTGAATGCATTCTACAATGTAACAGGATGTATGGTCTATCTCTCTCTGTTATATGCACTTGTTTGCATCTAGTTCCTGTTTATGTTCTGATACTCCTCCATGAAAGTAAAGCTATCCTCTGCATACAACAAGCTTCCAGACAATATTTCAATACTCCGCATAACATTCACAAGGCACTGTATAAAATGAATTGTGAAAGTACCATAACATAATTTTCCAAAATCAGGTTACACAATCCTACTGGTCTGTTTCGAAAGATGCAGCCTAGGAGGAAGGATTGTTGAAGATGCTCAGGTTAGTAAGATAATGTGGTCAAAAGAAAGTGGGAGAAAATTTGCTCTTCATAACGTTCAACAGACATCACCAAGGAATGTACTATGCTGTCAATCAGCCCCTATGGTCAGTAGAGGAATTGCTGATGTCACAGGAGAGCAGGTGTCACAAGGTTTTGCCTACAAGCGCACACTTAGGTGGGTTGGCACCGCATGTGGCAGAATCTATTTGACTGCACTGCCACCACTATAGCACCCACGGGAACTGTTACCCAGATTTGGGATTATGAATAAGACACCATTGTATTGAAACCTATCAACAACTGCTTCAAGTAGAAGCTGGGTCATTCTCTCCATCCTAGTACAACTAAACTCAATAACGCAAAGCAATCATGATGACTCCAGCACAATGAAGAAAACCTGTCCTCAGAGGAATGCCCAGGCTGCTACTGCAGACCACATTCAGAATATGCTTGTCATCAAGCTGTCATGCTGCTCCTCTGCCAGCATTTCCTCAGAATAAACATGCATAGCACCCAACTGTCCCTGATTTCGAAGTACTGTGCCTGATTTGGAACAATGTCCCTCTGTCCCTCTTTCCTCCTCATTTGTCCCTGATTGTGGTCTGATCTATATAGGTGTATATAAAATGCACTTTTTATCTTTCAAAAAGTGTTTCCCAGAGCTAAACCTTCCTCCAATTTATAAATTGCTACATTTGTAAATTTCAAAAGCCAATAAAAAGGAATAGTAGGGGTAAAAAAAACACTTGTGGGTTTACCTAATTATTTTTTTTTGTATCATTCTCCTTTAACCACTTCAGCCTCAGAGGGATTTCACACTTTAGGACCAGAGCACTTTTTGCGATTCGGCACTGCGCCGCTTTAACCGACAATTGCACAGTCGTGCGGCAATGTACCCAAAATGAAATTTGCGTCCTTTTTTTCACACAAATAGAGCTTTCTTTTGGTGGTATTTGATCCCCTCTGCATAATTTCTGATCACCACTATCAACAAAAAAAAGAGCGACAATTTTGCAAAAAAACGATTTTTCGTACTTTTTGCTAAAATACAAATCCAAAAAAAAAATATATAAAAAAACTTTTTTTTTCATCAGTTTTGGCCGATTTATATTCTTCCTCATATTTTTGGTAAAAAAACGCAATCGCGTTTATTGATTGGTTTGCGCAAAAGTTGCCGCGTTTGATGAGAATTAATTTCTGGGGTTTATATTTTGTTTTTTTATTTTTACTAGTAATGGCAGCGATCTGCGAATTTTAGCAGTACTGCAATATTGCGGCGGACATGTGGGACTATTTTGACACTTTTTTGGGACCATTGGCATTTATACAGCGATCAGTGCTATAAAAATGCATTGATTACTGTATAAATGCCATTGGCAGTTAAGGGGTTAACCTGGAGGGGGCGCTCTAAGGGTTAACTGTGTTCCCTCAGTGTGTTCTAACTGTATGGGGGCTGGACTGGCAGGGGGAGGGGAGTGATCACGGCTTTCATATACAGGAAGCCTGTGATCACCGCCCTTCTCCCTTTGTCAGAACGGAGATCCGTGTTTACATACACGGACCTCCGTTCTCTCACTGCGGGGGAGCCATTGCCGGTAGCCGCGCGGAGATTGAATCCGCCCTACCCGCTCCCTGGCCCCCCCGGAACACAGTGAGCATGCGAGTGCACCTCCAGCCACGTGCGCGCTCACAATACTAGTTATCGCGGCCGCGTCAGGTGACGGCGGTTTTCAATAACAAGCCACTTTGCCGCCATCACGCTGCAGCGGGCAGTCGGCAAGTGGTTAAGGGGGCATTGCAGGGGGGTGACCTATGCCTAGATACGTTTGCTAATAGTTGTCCCTATCTCAAAAAGTTGGGAGGTATGTTTAATGTACAAGCTTTTCTCTGCTTAGTGACTCAAAGTACTGCAGCCAGTGATCAGCATGGCAGTCAAGAAACTAAAATTTGCATAAGGCTCATCAATGTCTGCCTATGTATTTCTTTTATAACAGGTCACTAAAGAGACCAGGCATGTAGCCCCATCATAGGCGTGCACAGGGGGTGTGCCTCGTGTGCCTGGGCACACCCTAATCACTCGCTGATTCCCCCTAATGCCTGGACTTCACCCTGTGTTGAGCCCCCTCACCACAGTGCTGCTGGCTTCCTCTCCTCTCCCCCCTGCTGCTAGGGAATATTTCAGGATGGAGAGTAGGGGAAAGAGCTAACCAATACATCATTTAACTTCCCCTTCCTTTTCTGAATGAATGCAGTGAACACACTCACTCACTATGCAGACATCCCAACCTACAAAATCTCATTTCAGGGAGGTGGCAAACTCATTTCCCCCATCCCACCAATTTAACACAACTAGAGGGTGATCAAATGAAATGGAATCAGCATACAGAGGTTTACTTCTTCTGAGAGATATTAAAGGAACTCTCTAACCACTATCAGTATGTGCAGTGTTTCTGCTTGAAACAGGTAGGGAGGAGAAGCGTTCTGACTGGCCGCTGAGGAGGAGGGAGGAGACAGAAGCCACCAAGCAGGAGTAGGAGAACCTGCTTGTGGTGACCACTGCCGTGATGCCCACGGAGGAGAGCTGGGGAAGACGCCCGTGATTGCCCGCCATGGATGGGATAAGTGCACCAACCGACCGACCCAACGGGGGGGGGGTGTTGTGTACACTGTTGGTCGCCCCCCCACCCCAAAAGAATTTACCACCAGCTGCCACTGGTACATGAAAAAAGGAGGCACCATCTTTTTCATCTAACAACAGATTTTCTATCTAGTAGCACTGTCCTGATTGTGAGTAATTGGGAAGTGTTTGGAATTTTTTTCTTTTTTGGGGAGTGGGTACCTGGTTTTGACACTTCCTAACCTTCTGGAACATGTCACAGGTACCAGAAGACTGTGATACCATTCACAAATTGCAGCACAGCTTACATATGCACAGCAATATTATTAATTATACTGTATGTACTATTATTATTTTATTTATTTTTACTATTGTTAATTATCATTGTTATTGTTTATTACTGATTATCTCCATAGCTATTATTGTTATTATTTAATTTATTATTATTAATCCTAATGTTAATAATACTATGAGTGAAAAATAAATTAAATCATAACAAAAATAGATAATAATATAAAAATAAGCGATAACAATAATAAATAAACTAATAAGAATAGATATAATTAATAATGATAATAAATAGGTCCTTTACCTTTGCCGTTTGTCCAAGGAAAGGCTCAGGAAAGAATCTGACTTTACACTCGGGATCCACCCAGAGGCCTGGACTGGCAGCTGGCTCAGCCTCTCAGGAGCTCCTGGCAGACTAAGCCAGCTGCTCCTGCCCTCTCCACAGTCCAGCTCTCAGAGCAGAGAGCTGATGACTGCTAGTCACTGGCTCTCTGCTCATTGAAGGCTGAGAACTGAGCGATTAGTAGTCTTTGATCATTCAGTCCTTGGTTTTAGCAGCGACGGTGAAAAGATGCAGGTGGGTATACATTTTTCTTAAAGGATACCCCATACTTCTCTTTTAAGGTGGAATTCCAGCCTACAACTACTGTAACAAGCCTTCCCCCTCATACTACACAGCGCTTCGCTGCTGTCCTGTCTATGTGTGCACGCTCAACTGTAAAATGGGGAAGAAGGTGTACCCTTTTACAGATGATACAGGACCTATTCGCCTGAACCAGTCCTTGTGGCCAACCAATTGTTCACCTGCACAACAGCCACTACGAGTGGAGAGAAGAAGCCTCTCTCCCTTATACCTACCAGGATGGTCAAAATCAGCCAGATGAGTAACAAACCACTGGCAGATCAACTGGCCAAGAGCTGTAGAAAGCTGCAGAAAAATGGCTCTGACTGCCCTAGTGAAGCATGCTCCTCAGATCCCTGTACCCTTTTACGGATTTGTACGGGGCAGTCCATCTCCATCTACAGGAGCTCTAGAGAAGGTGGTTCATAGGCTCTGTGCCTTGGCCCTTCCAAGGGCCCTCACATTTTCTGTTTGTGCAGTTTGATCTAAGGTAGCTCAGGAATGACAGCCAGCTGGTTTGGTTAAAGCAACCAGTTCATTTATTTGAGAAACAGGTAAACAAAAATTGCTTTCTACAGCCAAAACAAGTTAATAGACCAAAGTCCTAGTACAACAACTTCTACAGCATACTCATGGCCAATCTGTTGGTCCCACACTGGGGTTAGAGCTCCTCTGTGCCAGACAGGCTACACAGTCTGCAACCAGCGTGTCAGCTTGTTCAAGAGCTTACGCTTACTCACAGCATGTGGGTCTCTCTCTCCACTGTACTTCCTTGACACGGGTACTGATTTCCCTTTGCTACTTTTCTAGCTTCTATTGCCTGGGGCTTAACCCCTTTGGGACCAGAGTCCTAGTAGTCAGGGTTTGGAGGTTCATCCTACCCAAATCTCTTCAACCCAGAGAGTACTGGAAATCAGTCCACTCTTGTGATGTCCACGTCACACATTCTAGAAGGCAGCATGTTGCTGAGGGGCACCTGGGTGTTGTAAATTTCTGTGAATGTGCACACATAATGCTGCACTTTGAAACTGATGGAGACCCAACATTATGTCTGCAGACTTGCAAGGCATTTCTACAGATATGGACACGTGGAAATCCCCCCATGTGGACAGATGTGCCCCAAGGATTTGGCAGAGACCTTAAGTACATCTGCGCACACATGAGAAAAATAAAGATTGTGGTACAGGGGCAGGACTAAAGTATTGCCCGGGCGAAATTCTCCTTCTTCTAACTAAGGGACTATTTATTATTGTTATGCACATTCAGTTGCTGGAAGACAGCGTATTTACAGGAAAGTCCATTCACCTCTCAACTCAGCAGCAAGATTTAAGAGATACATAAAGAAAATAATAGGCAAGTATAGATCTTTCATACCTAAACTTCTATAACAATTGTAATAATGAAACACTGAATATTATAAGTCTCAATATAGTTTTAGTTGTTACTCAAATCAATAGGATGTTTAGCTAAGCCGGAAATAATAAAGTGAAACATCACTCTCTCAGTCAACATTAAATAGTTAATCCTTGTGCTGATAGCATTAGTAAATAGATCGGAAAGTATAGTATATCATATTTACTGTTTGTAAACTTTTTTTTACATTTATTCAGTTACAGTGGAACCTTGGTTCACGAGTAACGCGGTTAACAAGCATTTTGAAAGACAAGCATTTTTTAAAAAAAAACTCTGACTCGGCTTGCGAGTGCTGTCTTGCAAATTCAGCAGAATTAAAGTACAACTAAAGGCAACATACATATTTTAGTAAATCCTCATATAAATACCTGAAAGTTACACATGGTAATAAACATAATAACTGAAATGATTATTTTCCTACCATATAGCTGCATCTGTGATCTGTAATCCCCCTATTCATTCCTCCTATGCTGTATATGGTTAGTAATGGTGGGAGGAGTTGAGCAGAGCTCAGATGTAATTTCCTTTCAGTGAACTAGCTTCTCTATCTCTCAGTCCTCCTGCCTTCTATCATGCTCAGTCTATTTTACATAACACACACCCATCTGCCAATAAATAGCTGGGTGTGTCAGTACAGGTTAGCTTGCACACAGATCGGTCTATTAATCTGTATGCTTCTCCCTGCCTGCTCTCCTCTGGTAATTTGTAAACCAACAGAACAAAATACAACCTAGGAGCTGCCTGTGTAGATAGAGCAGTGGGCGGGCAAAGGCGGGACATAGGTGGGAGTGAGCGGGGTTTCATTGGACAACCATGGGCGGAGCCTAAACAGGACTTCTGTGTAGAATGAATGCCTGAGATTTCCATGTACTACAAGAGCACCTCCCCCAGTGATGTCAGGATGAGATAGCACGCAAAATGAGACAACAGGCAAACCTGAGGCAATTTGAAAACCAGAAAGTAAAGTTGTCTCCTCATTAAAGGAAGTGAACATGATATCAAGGAACAAGGTAGATATTTCAACATCCTTACTTCTTTTTGAAAAACAATCAGTGACATGTTTAACAGACTGTATAGGTGCATAACATATTGAATTTATACTTTTGACCATAGTTCTTCTTTAAGCCTCTGTGCATGCAATACCACATGTGGCCAGAGGTGTGGGGGTGCTGGTGAGTCTTGGAGACCCTCTGAAGCATTCACAATACTCAGAAATACTTGGAAATACAGAGTATTTCCGAATGTTTCCAAGGGTCTCTGAGGTTCACCAGCCCCACCACACCTCTGGCCACATACGGTATTGCATACACCAGGCACCCCCAGACCTCTGGCCACATTCAGTACTGCATTGACAAGCAGTGCTGTGGGACAAATTATCTGAGTTTCCATTGTTTCCTATGAGGAACAGGCTTTGATATACAAGTGATTTGGATTACAAGCATTCTCCTGGAACGGATTATGCTCATAATCCAAGGTTCCACTGTACTTCCTGGTTTCCAGGTCTAGGCAAATGATGTCATACATCCCAGAAGTCTTTAGGAGGGAAGCACACATCTTGCCTGCATGTCTGAGCTAAGGACAGATGGATTCAAGGAAGTAAATGCTACATGCATTATCCGCTCTTACTCAAGATAGCCATGGCTAAGTTATTTCTCAGAAAAATAAATTGTGGAGACATGAATGGATGGGTGAGTTTCATTTGAGTATTAAAAATCTATTAAATATCATTTTTTGGTTGGTGGTGCTCAGATGCAGTGTAGAATAAGGCTTGAAACAATGGCTAATTTACAACTATAGATATAGAAGTTGAGAATTTTTGTTTACTTTTTCTTTATTTAATCTGCACATGATTGGATAATTGGAGTGAATCTTTTTTTTGAAAACATTCTCAAATTCTTTAGTAAATCAGCCTCAATGTTTTCCTTGTCGATAGTCTTATAAAACTTAGTTAAAAACAATATTCCATGGCCAGTCAAATAATTGTATTTCTGTAACATGTGTTTGTATGTCATATTACATTACAGCTTCATGAGTCAAACCTTCACCTGCTGAGCTCTGACCGCATGATACCAACACATACGGAGAATGATCGTTTATGAGTATAGACAGACTGTTCCTCTTTCTCAGAGCTCATCAGTATTAAATGTAGGTTTCTACTTTTCTGAGTAGTGACCCAAAAGTACCCTTGCTTGAAATATTGGACACTCTAACATTTTGAATCAACATTCTTGGTATAAACCCATAATCTATTTTTTTAATAAATTACTTTATTTTTCTGCATTGCATTTTTGTACATATAAATATGTATAGTCTATAAATCTTGAGGTATGCAAAAGCCATTATTTCATGGGATAGCACAAAGGGAGCCAATGATCCAAATAATGAGACAGATACAATTATATAAACCAAATAACCATTTATTTATTCTTTTGGTAATTTAACAATTTTGGCCACAGTGTTTTAACTCAAGGGGTAACCTTAATACATTTAAAATAACTTTAACTCAAATTAAGCAATTCTGGCTATTAACCACATAACAGTAAATCAAGACACGGTGTCCATTCAGACTATCCTGGATGACTAATCCCCACCAGTCGAAGCCAGTAGAGTAAACGCTGGCTGTGACACCCCAAACACCATGGCTGATTCAATTAGACTCTGTAGGCCCATATTAAAGACATCCAAACTGATGTCCGAAAGATGAACCAGATCAGACCTAAAAAGGCCTGGAAGAAAACCTTCCAGCTCGATGTGTCTATATGATAAACCACCTGATGCTACGAGAAAATTGTGAACCCTCCTATTCTGACGCCTCCTAATTTTATTTGGATAAAAGAGGTTGCCCGAGGGGGACCATAAAAGTCTGGGAACCATTTCTGAAAAGGCTAATATTGTATTGGGAAATAAGCGCTTAAACGAATATAAGTCCCTTTTAATCTCACACAGGAGATCCCAAGTCTTAATCTTCCCAACTTCATTAGCCCCGACATGCAGGGTTAACACATGAGGGGACGGCCAAACTTTTGACAAATGAATTAAATGGTCTCTAACATTGTGCCACATTAGGCCTCTGACACCTGACCAAAAAAGTACATATTTATTGATTTTCAGACCTAAATTTGTGGAATAGTTCCTGGCCTCAGCTCTCTTCCTGGCCCAAAAAATATAGGAATGGCCCACAATCCAGATCCTGACTGCAGCTGAATCTGAAAGAAATGAGTCATATAATTAACAGGTCAGGGCGAACGTACAATTTGTATCTATGACTGTCCCAACGACCCACCCCTTTAAGCTCTTCAGAAGAGAAACCCAAAGCATTGGCTATAGTAGCTGCCCCTATCCGAAAGGAATGGGAATAAAAATGAAAACCCATCAAATTAAGCTTTCTTAAGCAAGAGGAAAGGACAGCTGAAAACTGGGATCTCATTAAGGGGGTTAGATCCTCATGAACGAAAAAGGAACCGCTAAAGTTTGGCCTGACCGTTACATAATTTTGTGTATGACACAAAGGGCAACTATCTAAGTCTGGGGAACCATGAAGAGTAATACTATGCCCATGGCCTAAGACATCAGTTTTCGATTTTCTTATAAAAACTTTAAGTAAGCCTTCTTGAATCATTATGTGAGAAAACAACAGGGGGGAACCAGAAGATTTATTAAGTGCCGTGAATTCGCCAATCCTCAAGGCCCCAAAGAAGGCAACTGAAAAGGCTGATCTGAAGAGCAATAATTCGAATTGAGAAAAACAGACCTGAAAAAGAACTACCAAGAGTTTACTCAATAATTCAAAAGAAATTGGGCATCTTCTATCCAACAATGGGCAAGATCTCCTAAATCCTTTCCGGACTTGGCTGACCTGAAAAAAAGGAAGACAATGCCAGCTGCCCTGAAAATTTAAGAAAAAAGGAGACACCGGCCAAAATCTTTTGGATTGAAGCCGGGCTAAGGTTCAAACTAATTAAATGTGACACAAAAGCTAAAGCTAAATGAGCATTGACGCTCAAAGCATCAATATCCCTGTCTGAACAGAATGAACACCACTTGGTCCATGAATTAATGTAGTCCTCCCAAGTCTTGGGTGACACTGAGTTTTGCAGATACATGCCAATCAGTCCCATATCAAGCCCCAGAGGAAGTCTGGGCAAGGAGTGCTGTCAAGATTCGCATCTGGAGCCAATTCACGGAATCTGGTAATCTGTAGACGAGATAAGGCAATGGTATTATGAACCCCAGCTATATGTCTCGCATTTAACCAGATGTTATAAAGCATACAATGTAAAACTGAAACACACAGTAACTTGATAACGAATTCTGACTTGGATGATAACAAATAAATAGCAAATAAACACCTTTATTGTCAGTGTGAACCATGACCCGGCGATTCTGAAAAGTGTCGTTCCTGATAACTACTGCTACTATTACTGGAAATGGCTCCAACAGAACAAGATTATGAAGGATGTCAGGCATATCCCAACTCATATGCCACCTAGAAGCACACCAACGGCCATCCAAATATGCTCCAAAACCTATGGATCCAGCCGCATCAGTAAAGAAACCCAATTTGGGAATCATCAATAAAATCTTTTTGCCAAATGGTAGAACCATTAAAATTGCTCAAGAAAGCGCCCCAAATTCTTAGGTCTTCCTTAATGCTTTTTGAAATGCAGACATGTGAAAAGGGGTTCTTTAAGCCCTTAGTAGCCAAGGCAAAATGCCTGGAGAATATCCTTGCAACTGGGATGACCCTAGCCCCAAAAGCAAAGAGCCCCAGAAGTGACTATACTTCCCTCAGCAAAGCTTTTCGCTTTGGCAAAAAGGAGGCTATCATGTATCTCATATGCAACAATTTTACAGGAGGGAGCCTGAATTCCATTAATGACAAGTCGATCGTTATGCCAAGAAATTCAATGACCCTAGGTGGAAACACCATTTTTTCCTGGGGAACTGGTATCCCAAATGAGCCACAGATATTAACAAAACAAGATAGGGACTGAACACAGACTGGTGAATCAGGAGGGCAAATAGTGCAAGCATCCCCCATTGGGGAAAGATTCTGAAAATACCCATTGAAGAAAATGAGAAAATGATTCAAAATAAAAACATAGTATCGGCCTTCGCTAACAGGGCTGACCTACCAAAGCATCTCAATAATAACAGAGCCTCATCAAATGAAGCATAGGATACCAGGGCTCCAGAATACGCCACCTCACCTTTGAGGAAGTCTCCTAAAGGATAAGAAAGATGGTGAATTAGATGGAAGAAACCTTGCTCTTTTGTGGGAACCAGACCTAAAGTAGAAAGATGAAAGTTGGTAAATGGGGGTGACAAGAATGGGTCTGCTATTCAACCTTTCCTCAGTTCCTTATTAATTTTACTATTCACCTCCACAGGATGAAGAAATACAGAACGTACATTTTTAACCATGGCACATCCTCTACCTGTAAAGTGTGGCACTAAAAACCCTTCTACAAAACCCTTAGGCAAAAGATCCACCATCCTGAGGTTTGGATAACGATCTAGCCATGGGGACATTTCTAACAGATTCACTGGAGTCTTGGCTTTTGTTACCAATATCTCGAGTCTGAGCTGGATTTGCTGCTGCGGAATCTTTGCGGTAACATCTGCTAGCTGGGTGTGATCCAGCACAGTAAGAGCAGTCATGTTTGTATCAGAAATTGGTTGCAAACCTACACTGCCCTTCATTAAAGGCAAAGCAGAATCCCTTATGAAAGGGATTCTGTACAGAACTCACCACTTTGGGGGTGAACAGTGGTTTCTGCGGCAGCATTAAATTAATCCACAGGCCTACATCCTTCACACCCCATCACTAAAATGGATGGACAGCTAGTTTCTGTCTAAAATTCTCATCATATGTAAACCATGTTGTCCCACCAAAGTGCCTGAAGGCTTCAGCAATAATATCCAGGTGTTGGAATAATCCAGTGCACCTATCTGGAAAACGTTCTCCTATCACAAATGCCAAAGGCTTGCAGCCAGTTCTGAAAAGTCCTAGGTATAGGTCTCCCCCTATCTTCCTCTGACCTATCCTCTACGTTCCTTTCAGATTTTACTAAGAATTCTTTTGATGTCGGAAGTAAAGATAGCATATCGACAGAGTCGATTTCCCACATTAGGAATAGGGTTACCAGGCACACCACCATCCTGCCTGGAAGAATTAAGAGAACCATGGCAGAATCTGTGAACATTCCGCATGCTCTGACCTGAAAATGGATTTTGTAAAACATTCTGAGATGCGGCATCACTTACCGCAAAAACAGCACCATTCCTATGTGCCCCTGGAGATTGAACAGCGTAAGATTCAAATGTAGCACCAGAATTCTGTGCCCCTTTAATATCCAGCAAAGCACCAGCCGTCTGTGCCCCTTTAAAATGATCAATTATGTCAGACAAAAACTTAACCAAATTACTAAACTAATTGAAATTATATACTGTAGAATGCTCGCCTCCACCTGGGGGCGCCTGTTGCTGACTGTTAGCTGGCATTGCTGCTGGCTGAGCGGCATAATTCTGTGAACCAGGGAGACTTTCTTCATTAGAGCTCGTAGCATTTCTGCCACCTGGCTGTGGAGAAGCGTCCCTCTTCTGCCTTTTCTTTTACTTCGGTAGTTGACAGCGCGGACTGCGCATGCCTCGAGCCGGCTCCATCTTGGCAGTGCCCTCTTGTGACTCCCCACTGGGTGGAGCCACACCACCACAGTCCAGACAACGCTGTAGCCATTCTTCTCCGCCGGAGCCTTCAGCCTTCTCAATAAGGCAGTGCAGCAAGCTCTCTCTTCTTCCAGGTGAGGTGCGCTTCATGTTGGTCGTTTCTCTGTCCTCTCCCCCGTGGTGACTGAATCCGGAACCTTAAATTAGCTTCCAATGCATCGGAATCCTAGCCTGCCACTTTCCTCCAATCCTGTTGCTGTGCAGAACAGCGTAGAGGTAACCAGTGGCAACCTGAAAGATAACAGGGAGGGGGGTGGAGACAAACTCGGCCCCTTTGAGCTATCCCATGGGGTCCCGGTGAACGCTTGGGACCCATACATACTGACACATATTCATATTTTGAGAACTTGTAGTGTAGTTATGCTGAAAATTCATATTAAATACAGTCACATTTAAAATCATATATTTATCACATATCCAATTAAGTTAATATTGTACAGCAGGGGTCGGCAACCTACGGCCTGCGGGCTGCACCCGGCCTGCTGCCACTAAATGTCCGACCTGTCTGTGCACATGATGAATTCACGTACACCCGGCCTGCGGACATTGTAACCCTGGTTGGCTTTCTTGGGATAACAACCGATGTGGCTAAGAAGCTGCACAGCTGTTATCCCAAGCAGCGGGAGGGGACGTCACCCCCTCCCTTCACCTTTCGCGACTCGCCCAGGCTCTCCTGTCCCACCGGGAGGTCCGAGCGACCAGCCAGCACTTCCGCTGACTGGCCATAGACCTGAACGAAACAGCAATCGGCTTTGATCGGGTCTCGGATCTAGTAACCGGGAAGCAATGTCATGACATCACTTCTGGTTTACAGAAAACCCCAAAGCGCCAAATTTAAAAAAAATTACAGTATTCAAAACAGCCAAACTTGACGTTTTGAATGCTTTTACGGGCAAAGGAGGAATGTGGGGTCTTATAGACAGTGTAAAAATAAAAAAATGAAATAAAATAAATAAATAAAAAAAAAAATTAAATCACCCCATCTCTCCGTGCAGAAGCGAACGCATACATAAGTCGCGACCGCAAATGTAAGCAGTTTTCAAACCACACATGTGAGGTATCACCTTGATCATTAGAGTCAGAGCAATAATCTAGGACAAGACCTCCTCTGTAACTCTAAATTGGTAACCTGTAGAAAATTTTAAAGTGTCGCCTATGGAGATTTTTAAGTACCGTAGTTTGTCACTGTTTAGGGGATAAACTTGGATAGGGAGAAGGGATAACTGTGGGATGCCTAAAGAATTAGATCACGGGGCCCTCTATATACACTGCAGTATATACACTCCAACTTCCTGCAGCACAAACGCTTGCTGACCGTTCCTTTCCTCACTTCTCTCCAGCACACTGCTTAGTTTCCTGGCCTGAAAGGCAATTTATCAGGCCTCCATGACACCTCTTCCTCCACCGCAGCTAGCACATGGTGAGGCCTGCACTTTTGCCAGCAACACCTTTAGACCACCCATTATAGGTAAGGGCCACGGGCTTCCAATTGTGAAGCCACGGACCTCAATCGTGTAGCTAAGTATGTTGGTCGTAGCTGGTTATTGACGGACTACACCTCCCAGCCCATCCTCTTCCAGGCTGCTCCAGCCTGCCTTGCTGACCAGTGACACTCCTTCCCCTGACTGGCTCCTCTGACCTCCACAGACTGTCCACTATCTCCTCCCAGCCTGCTCCAGCCTTCTCATCCAGCTCCCAGGGTCTGTCACTCACCGGCGCTGATGGATCTTTGTAATGTAGAACTCTGCTGCTCTCCTGCTTCCCTGTGCTACTCCAGGAACCGACTCCACTCCTAGCTGCACCCAAGCCTCCAGGCCCCAAGGTCACCCACCACCAGACTGGGGGCTCCCTCAAGGGTGAGGCCTGCTCCACAGCACCTGTTACATTCTCCACTCTTCCACCCGGCACTCTCCTCCCTTGACTGGGCTGTCCCAGGTTATTTAAGGAGGCCTGCCCCCTGCCAGATTGGGTATTGGTCAGGGCTCCTTAGAACACCCAGATGATTGCACCTCCCCTCCAGCCTCTCTTTCCAGAATGTTCCAGTCCCTTCTGAAAAGAAGTAGGAGGACCCGGTGACATCATCTAGGAACTGCCCAGTCCTACCTGAGCCACTCCCCAGCCCATATCAAAACATTCAGGCCTGCACACTGCCAGGCCTGACTAGATCTTGCCTCTCCTAACAAAAATCTCCAAATATAAGCACCTATCACTATGGTGGCGCCACATTATCGTCATTTATTAGCAGGTGAATGCAGCCCTCCATGCATTCACATACATTGAATCTGGCCCTTAAGTGGAAAAATGTTGCTGATCCCTGATGTACAGTATATCTATTAGATATCACATTAGTTGATTATATACTTTACATATATTTTACATATATTTGAAACTGCTACAATGCTTGTGGTTGTCATATATTACAAATATGTTTAGAGCAGTATTAACATTTAATAGACGTCATATAAACTACAATATTGTCCAAAAACATACAAATTTCAAATTATGTTACAGTTCCATCCATCTATAGCCACTAGGTGTATTAAAACCAAGTAGAGATGGTCCCGCTGTTCGAGTCAACTCGAACATCGGCTGTTCGTTTGTTTGCAGAACGAATGAACATATGGGGCACTCGTGGGATGTTCACGTGTCGATGAGCGGCGCAAAATGCACTGCAAAATCGCAGTGCATTGACGGCTGCTGATTGGCCAAAGCATGCACCTGACCTGCATGCTATGGCCAATGGCAGCACAATGTACTGCCAGAGCCATGATTGGCCAAAGGCAGGGTGCCTTTGGCCAATCATGGCTCAGGGGCTAAGTCCATGCCCCACACTATATAAGGCGGCTTACACATATGTAGTGTGTTAATGGGGAGACTGGAGAGAGATTAGGCAGGTTAGTTAGTGGATAGAGCATGCAGGCATTGTAGAATATATAATACAGTGCAGGCAGTGTAGAATACATAATACAGTGCAAGCAGTGCAGAATATATAATATAGTACAGGCAGTGTACAGTATATAATACAGTGCAGGCAGTGTACAATATATAATACAGTGCAGTCAGTGTACCGTGTATAATACAGTACAGGTTGTGTACAGTATATAATACAGTGCAGACAGTATACAGTACATAATACAGTGCAGGCAGTGTACAGTATATAATCTATTGCAGTCAGTGTACCGTATATAATACAGTGCAGGCAGTGTACAGTATATAATACAATGCAGTCAGTGTAGAGTATATAATATAGTTCAGGTGGTGTACAGTATATAATACAGTGCAGGCAGTGTACAGTGTATAATACAGTGCAGGCAGTGTACAGTATATAATGCAGTGCTGGCAGTGTACAGTATGTAATACAGTGCAGTCCGTGTACAGTACATAATTCAGTGCAGTTGGTGTGCAGTATATAATACAGTGCAGGTGGTGTACAGTATAAAATACAGTGCAGCCGATGTACAGTGTATACAGTGCAGTCCGTGTACAGTATATAATACAGTGCAGGTGGTGTACAGTATAAAATACAGTTCAGGCGGTGTACAGTATATACTAAAGTGCAGGCGGTGTACAGTATATAATACAGTGCATTCAGTGTACAGTATATAGTGCAGTGCAGGGTATATAGTGCAGTGGAGAGTATATACTAGAGTGCAGTGCAGAGTATATAATACAATGTAGTGCAGTGTGAAAAAAATCCCTATCATGTCCGGAAGGCCATCAAGGAGAGGCAAATTCTTACAGGCCCCTAAAAGAGGCCAAGCAGCCTCTGTGTCTACAATGAAAAGTGTTGGTCGTGGATATGGTGCATCCTCTGCAGGCAGGTCACGCTTGTCCTTTTTTTCTGCTGCTGGCCGTGTTATTGAGCCACAACATGCAGAAGAGTTGGTAGAGTGGAAAACTAAGCTGTCCTCATCCTCTGTCATCCAGGCTCAAACTAGTTTGCCTTCCAATGCAGCTGCCAAAGCGGCCTATTCCACCGGCTCCTTGTTCACAGTTACTCTTTCCGTAGCCCCACCATCATTCACGGAGGAGTCGCCAGAATTATTCAACCATAGTGTCAGTTACATGCTGCTGGAGGATGCACCGCAATTTGACTGCTCTGATGTTGGTTCCCAGGTTGAGGAAGGGTACTACGGGCACTTCTACCGCCAACTTGGATCCTTGACCGGGGGGACATGCAGTCATGGTGAAGCCGACCAGCTTGTACACCGCCATTCACGGGCAGGACTGGTGAGCTGCGGTGATTGTCACCGATCCTCCCTTCCACTCCCTGTGTCAGCACGTATCCCAGAGCGGCTTGTCAGTGCGGGTATACTCCCGTTCCCTAGTATATGGTTCCCACCACATGGCCATTGTCAGTTCGCCCTGCTTAGGAGAAGGACACTTGGCTACTAATGATTTACATTCTGACAGCCATCTGTCGCCACTGACATTTCTCGGGCCCCTCACCTTTGCCATTAGAGCAACCAGCCTTTTCCCCATGGGACTACTGTTGCTAACACCCACCCACAGCTGTGTCCATTGATTTCATTAAGTCCCATATACATGCGATCTGCTTCCAATTCTATCTGTTCAATTTGGGAATTGTGGTTTACTTTTGGACTTTGAATCATCCACACAGTTAGTTTGCCTTCCAACGCAGCTGCCAAAGCGGCCTATTCCACATTTCCTTGTCCACATTTACTCCTTCTATAGCCCCACCTTCATTCACGGAGAAGTCACCAGAATTATTCAACTGTAGTGTCGGTTACATGCTGCTGGAGGATGTGCAGCAATTTGAATGCTCCGATGTTGGTTCCCAGGTTGAGGAAGGGAATAATGTGAGCCTAGAGAGAGGGGGTGACACAGAAGGGAGAAACGAGCAGGTATGTTCCCCCAGCTACAGCATACTGCCATATTTGTTCCAGTGATGAGGAGGGAGGGGATGATGAGGTCACCGGTCGTACTTGGGTGCCTGAGAGAACAGAGGAGGAAAGTGAGAGGGAGGCACAACTCCAGCGAGGCAGAATGTCCTCCAGGGGCTGCCTTAAGGGTTGTCACCCTTTTGCATCACACCACAGAACTCCACAGGTGCAGGGTGCTGCTGACTCCCCGCTGGCTTCCAAAATTTCATTGGTGTGGTCTTTTTTCAACACATGTGCAGCAAACTGCAGCGTTCCTGTTTCCAATCTCTGTCTGTAGCGGATCAAGCGTGGCCAGGGCACCACATGCTTGACAAGACATATGACGACCTGTCATGCAGTCCGTTGGCAACATCCCCACATCATACCCACATCATAAAAAATGCAGACTTCTCCTTGGTCCTCCCCTGAGATCTCAAGCCCTACTATACCTCAAGTCCTCTCAAAAACCTGCACTGAGAGTAATGAAGGTATAACAATAGGTGCCACAATTACTTGCACCCAATCTGCTAGCAGTACACTACCTGTTGATTTTACCGAATTTCGCTACCCCAGCTGCTGAACCATAAAAAAATATTGTCCCAGCCATCCACATGTTCAACGTCTAAATGCTAGCTTGGCCAAATTGCTAGCACTACAGCTGTTGCCTTTTCATCTGGTGGACTCTGCCCCCTTTCATGAATTTGTGGAATGTGCTGTACCACAAGGGCAGGTTCCAAAAAGAAATTTATTTTCACATAAGGCCATTCCAGCTCTGTACCATCACGTGGAAGGCAATGTTTTGGCCTTGTTGGACAGGTTGGTCAGCAGCAAGGTTCATATTACTGTTGACTCATGGTCCAGCAGGCATGGTCAGGGACGTTATATTCCCTTCACAGCACACTGGGTAACTCTACTGGCAGCTGGGAATGATGCAGGACAGGGTTCAATGTTGGAGCTTGTTCCACCACCACGTCTCCAAAAAGCTGGTGGTGATTCTGCTACATCTGTCTGCTCCACACCCTCCTCTTCTTCTTCCTCTATGGCATCTTCTGCTGAATTGTCCTCTGAACCTACAGTGCTCCCTAAGCGTTCAAGGGGCTATGCAAGCAGTCAGGCTAAAAGATGCCATGCGGTGCTTCAGTTGGTCTGTCTAGGGGACAGGAGCCACACTGGGGCAGAGACTCTGTCAACTCTGCAGGGGCAGGCTTAGAGGTGGTTGATGCCACAGCAGCTTGAGCCAGGAATGGTTGTATGCCACAATAGCACCAACCTTCTCTCCACCCTCCATGAGGGGCACTTGACACATGTTCCATGCTTGGCATCCTGGATTTGGTGGTGCAGTGTTTCTTGACCAAGTACCCAGGCTTACAAGATCTTCTGAGGCAGGCCAGAAAAGTCTGTGGGCATTTCTGGACATCATACAATGCCAGTGCTTGGCTGGCTGACATTCAATGGGAATTCAACCTGCCCACCAACTGCCTCATTCGTGACATGCCCACCAGGTGGAACTCAACATTGGCAATGCTGCAGCGTCTGCACACACAGCAGAGGGCCATCAATGAGTACCTGTGTGAGTATGGCACCAGGACAGGCTCAGGGGATCTTGGCCTCTTTTCGCCACGCCAGTGACTTCTGATAAAGGATGCATGCACTGTCCTGTCACCATTTGAGGAGGCCACAAGGATGGTGAGCAGTGACAATGCATGTAGTCTTCTAGTCTTCCTGCTTTGTGGAATCATGGACAGGGCACTTGAGGCAGAACAGCGGGAGGAAGAGGAGGACTTCCTTTCCTCTCAAGGCTCCCTTTATGCAGATACCATTCCTGCGGGGCCACCAAACACACAGGAGGAAGAGGAGGAGGAGGAGGATTGTGTCAGCATGGATGTAGAGGATAACATGCAGCAGTCTTCAAGGGATGGTTTCAGTCCCCAGAAACCAAGGAGTTGTATGTGGCTGGGAGGAGGTAGTTCCTGACAATGTCATACTTAGTGACCCAGTGGGCTCTCATGCCTCTTCAAAGTTATGCTGCATGGGCTCCATGTTTCTGCAAAGCCTACAAAAGGACACGAGGATTTGTGGTATCAAGGTGATTGATCATTACTGGCTGGTAACCCTTCTTGATCCATGTTACAAGGGTAAAGTTGCAGAGCTCATCCTGCCTTCGCAGAGTGAGCAGAGGATAAAACATCTTCAGGACACCTTGAAGAAAAATTTGTGTAACGCCTTTCAGACACTGGAAGGATACCATTTCCTGGACAACATGTTTCTGAGGCTTCGTTCGGTCAAAGGAAGAGCAGTGGAGAAGGCAGCTGGCTGACCGATGTCTTTAAATAATTCTTTAGTCCTCAGTGCCCAGGGCTGTTAGGTTTAAGCAACTATAGGCAGCGTCTGAATTATATGGTGCAGGATTATCTAGGGGCAAGAGCAGACTTGGAGACCTTTCCAACTGAGCACAAGGTTACTGGGTCTTGAGGATGGACCACTGGCCAGAACTTGCTCAATATGCAATCAAGCTACCAGCCTGTCCTGCATCCAGAATGCTTTCTGAACAGATATTCAGTGCTGCTGGAGGGTTTGTCATGGATCAAAGAGTGCGCTTGTCCACAGACTGGACAAGATGAATCAGTCCTGGATCAGCAGCTGTCAAGCCCCTGATGCTGATGTAACTGATTGAATTTGCTAGGGATCTGGGATCCTTTGAAGACTGCCTATGCTGCCTAGCCTATTTCTGAATGTTGATCATGCTAGCTTTTAACAATATTTTTGATTTTAGGGTACCACCAACACCTATGACCCAATTTTGTCTGCACCTGTTTGACAGATGCATGTAATTTCAATTTTTGTTTTCTATTTTTTAACAGCAGGGCCTGTTCCTGCGCCCAACAAGAGTAACTGTGAGGGGTTACAGTGTTCAGGCACCAATAACACCCAAGGCCCAATTTTTTCTGCACCTGTTTGACAGATGCATGTAATTTAATTTGTTTTTATAACTTTTAACAGCAGGACCCATTTCTGCGCCCACCAAGAGTAAATATGAGGGGCGAACAGTTTGGGCTGAGCATAAGTTTGGCCTGAACATCACCCATTCAGGTACTCCCCTAATAAAAAAAAATGGGGGAAAAACGACGTGGGGGGACCCTTTGGGTCTGGTATGGATTTTAACCACTTCCCTATCGGTGCATTGTAGAAATGACACCAGCAGGAATATTCCCTCCCTCCTGCAGCCCATCAGAGTACCCGAGTACCTATCTGCAGCCCATCAGAGTACCCAAGTACCTATCTGCAGCCCATGCCTCATAGAATACAGTGGGGATCGAAAGTTTGGGCAACCCAGGTAAAAATTTGTATTAATGTGCATAAAGAAACCAAGGAAAGATGGAAAAATCTCCAAAAGGCATCAAATTACAGATTAGACATTCTTATATGTCAACAAAAGTTAGATTTTATTTCCATCATTGACACTTTCAAAATGACAGAAAACAAAAAAATGGCGTCTTCAAAAGTTTGGGCACCCTGCAGAATTTATAGTATGCACTGCCTCCTTTGCAAGGCTGAGACCTGCCAGTGTCATGGATTGTTCTCAATCAACATCTGGGAAGACCAGGTGATGTCAATCTCAAAGGTTTTAAATGCCCAGACTCATCTGACCTTGCCCCAACAATCACCAGCATGGGATCTTCTAAGCAGTTGTCTAGAAACCTGAAACTGAAAATAGTTGACGCTCACAAAGCTGGAGAAGGCTATAAGAAGATAGCAAAGCATTTTCAGATGTCAATATCTTCTGTTCGGAATGTAATTAAGAAATGGCAGTCACGAGCAACAGTCATCAGCAAGATCTGGAAGACCAAGAAAAATATCAGACAGAACAGCTTGCAGGATTGTGAGAAAAACAATTCAAAACCCACGTTTGACTGCACGATCCCTCCAGAAAGATCTGGCAGACACTGGAGTTGTGGTACACTATTCCACTATAAAGAGATACTTGTACAAATATGGTCTTCATGGAAGAGTCATCAGAAGAAAACCTCTTCTACGTCCTCACCACAAAAATCAGTGTTTAAACTTTGCAAATGAACATATAGAAAAGCCTGATGCATTTTGGAAACAAGTTCTGTGGACCGATGAGGTTAAAATTGAACTTTTTGGCCGGAATGAGCAAAGGTACATTTGGAGAAGAAGGGGCACAGAATTTAATTAAAAGAACCTCTGTCCAACTGTTAAGCATGGGGGTGGATCAATCATGCTTTGGGGTTGTATTGCAGCCAGTGACACAGGGAACATCTCACGAGTAGAAGGAAAAATGGATTCAATATCATTTCAGCAAATTTTGGATGGTAACTTGATGCCATCTGGGAAAAAGCTGAAGTTAAAGAGAGGATGGCTTCTACAAATGGCTAATGATCCTAAACACACCTCAAAATCCATGGGGGATTACATCAAGAGGCATAAACTGAAGGTTTTGCCATGGCCTTCACAATCTCCTGACCTCAACATAATTGAAAATCTATGGATAGACCTTAAAAGAGCAGTGCGTGACAGACAGCCCAGAAATCTCAAAGAACTGGAAGACTTTTGTAAGGAAGAATGGGCAAAGATACCTCAAACAAGAATTGAAAGACTCTTGGCTGGCTACAAAAAGCGTTTACAAGCTGTGATACTTGCCAAAGGGGGCAGTACAAAATATTAACTCTGCAGGGTACCCAAACTTTTGCAGAGGCCATTTTTTGTTTTCTGTTATTTTGGAAGTGTCAATGATGGAAATAAAATCTAACTTTTGTTGACATATTATAAGAATGTCTAATCTGTAATTTGATGCCTTTTGGAGATTTTTCCATCATTCCTTGGCTTCTTTATGCACATTAATACAAATTTTTACCTGGGGTGCCCAAACTTTCGATCCCCACTGTATACGTTGGGGCATTTTCTTGACAAAATTGAGTTATTTTGTGGGTAACTCCACCATCCTGGTGCTCCAGGACCTTCAAAAGTGTGATATGCAGGAATGAAATTCGATGAGTAATTTATGCTCCTAGAACTCCTGATGGTGCTCTCTGCATGCTGGGCCTCTCCATGTGACCAGGCTGTGTAAAAGTCTCACACATGTGGTATCGCCACAGACGAGTAGCAGAATGTATTTTGGGGTTTAATTGGATGTATACATATGCTGTATGTGAGAAATAATGTGTTAATATGACAATTTTGTGTAAAAAAAAAAAAATTTCTTAATTTTCACAAGAATTGTGTGAAAAAATTACAACCTCAAAAAACTCACTATGCCTCTTACTAAATACCTTGGACTGTCTACTTTCCAAAAAAGGGGTCATTTGGGGGGGGGGGGGGGGGTTCAGGGCCTCAAGAAATGATATAGGCCGTCAGTACATCAGGTGTGATCAAATTTTTATGATTTGCACCATAGCTTGTAGACACACAGGCTAAATTATTTTTACAAAAGATAAGTAGCAGTATCAATTTTGGCCCAAATTTATGAACAAAAATTACTTATTTGTGTAGCGGTACCCCCATAGGGGCTGCTGATTGTAGTGGTCTGTCTGTCATCCTGCCCAGCCAGGCAATCAATTTCTTAAGCATCCAGAGTCAGTGAACAGTCCATACACTTGTTTTTTTGTATTTTTATTGAAGGGATTAACTTGGATGGGGTTAGGGAAAATTATGAGATGCCCAGCGTGAATCGTTTTGGGACAACTATGTACACTCCCTGTACATACACCTTCAACTTCCTCTTGCACATCGCTTCCTTTTTAATCCTTGGGTCTTTCTCCTCCTACACATCGCTTCCTCTTTAATCCTCAGGTCTTTCTCCTCCTGCACATCGCTCCCTCTTTAATCTTCAGGTCTTTCTCCTTCAGCACATTGCTTCCTCTTTAATCCTCAGGTCATTCTCTTCCTGCACATTGCTTCCTCTTTAAAGTGGTTGTCAACTTGTGACAACCAGTTTAACCTACAGGTAAAGCTATAATAAGGCTTAACTATAGGTGCCCTGCACGGTTCAGGAGATATGCAGTGTACTAGTTGTGCCGATGTAATTTCAGCACATGCGCAGTGAAGAAATGGCCTCCGTGCTGTTTCTTTACTGAGATCATGTCGTGACTGGCGACTCTGGCCTGTCACAGAGCTGGAGTCGCGGCCCCGGAAGGAAGAGGGGCTGAAGATGGACTCTGCCTGCACAGGGGACATTGCTGGACGTCGCAGGCTTCGTTTGCAGGTAAGTGCGATGCATAGTAGCCCATTATGTTTCTACTTTGCAGGGGAATATAGAGGGGTTTACTTTAGGGTGACCACGTGTCCCGGATTACCTGGGACAGTCCCGCATTTTTCAGGTCTGTCCCGGATCCTGGGCATCTTCATTCCAGGACAGTACAGTGTCCCGGAATGAAACTGAAACAGCCACCCTGCACAATGCATTCTGCGCCCTGAATGGGCAAAGCTCTGCCCAATCAGGATGCAGTAAAAGCTGGTTGTTAAGGAGCAGGGCTGGGAAGCTGGCCACGGTGTCCTTAACAACCGATGAGTCATCATCTGTTCATTAGCTTACTCCTGACAGCTGAATAATAAAAAAAAATTGCAGAAAAAAAAGTAAAAAAAAAATGGCATGAGGTCCCCCCAGTCCTTACCAGGCTCTTGTCCGTGCATGCAGCCTGGCCGGTCAGGAAAGGGGGGGATGAGCAAGTCCCCCCCCGAACAATACCAGGCCACATGCCCTCAACATGGGGGGTGGCCGGTGGTTGTGGGGGTTTGCAGGCAGGGGAGCTTATTGGAATCCTGAAATCCCCTTTAACAAGAGGGCCCCCGGATCCCGCCCCCCTCCCCATGTGAAGTATGGGGTACCCCTACCCATTCACCAAAAGTGTCAGACCCGAAATAAATAAATTTTAAAAAAGCCTCTGCCGTCCATGAAGGCTGGCCACCTACTGCCATTTGACAGTTTTTATATAGGTAAGGGGCAGGGCCACCTGGTGATATTACCTGGTGGCAACGCCCCCTTGTGCTATCACCGACCCAGCATGCACCGGTCCATTACATCACAAAGTGGACCCGCCCTTACCTATATAAGAACTGTCAAACAGGGGAGCCTGCAGTACCCATACTCAGTCACATAATGGGGGCCGAGATCTGGAGGCCCCCTTAAAGGGGGCTTCCAGATTCCGATAAGCTCCCTGTCTGCATACCCCCACAACCACAGGGTTGTGGGGAAGAGACCCTCGTCCTCATCAACATGGGGACAAGGTGCTTTGGGATGCCCCCAAGCACCCCCCATGTTGAGGGCATGTGGCCTGGTATGGTTCAGTAGGGGGGCGCTTGCTTCTCCATCCCCCTCTCCTGATCTGCCAAGTTGCTTGCTCAGATAAGGGTCTGGAATGGATTTTGGGGGGGACCCCAAACCATTTTTTTTTAAATTTTGGGATTCTCCATAAAATCCAGTATGGACTGGGGGGGCCCTCGCCGTTTTTTCTTTTTTTTTTTTCAATGGCTGGGTATCGGCAATTGCAACCGCGAGTCAATTTAAACGTGATTTACCTTGTTTTTTTTTTTCTTTAGAATTTTTGCTGCAGCATGTTCTATCCATGCTACAGATGTGCCACTTTACAGGCAGATTAAGGGGGCCCCTGTGATGTACAAAGTACGCTGATGTCAGCAGGTGCACATTGTATACCACCCATCTAAACTGGTGACCACAATTTGCTTTTGTTTTTTCCAAAATTGTCAAAAAAAAAGTATTAAAAATCATCTTTTTTTGGGAAGTGGGCGGGGAGGGGGTTTGTCCCTGAATGGTAGTTTGGATATGTGGTCACCCTAGTTTACTTCCTCTTTAATCCTCAGGTACAGCTAGCATTAAGTGGTTAGGCCTGACACTGATTGAGCCAGACCCTAGCAATTGCCTTTTGCAGGCAGGGACCGCAGGCCCCTATAGTATAGAGAAAGTTCAGATGCTAGCTGTCCCACTTGTGGCTACTAATCCCAGTAAGCCTTCTTCAGGCCCCGCCAGCCCTCCTGGCTGCAGCTGCCCTACTCCACTGCCCCTTCCACCACAGTCCACTCTTCTGGTTCTGCACTTATCTATGACTGCAATCTCCCAGTCCTTTCAGGTGGGCCTCCCCAGTCTTCCCAATTGTGTCAAACTGACCAGCCCTCCTGGCTGCGACCAGTTGTCCTCCCTAGAGGCTTTCAGTAGTGCTCTCTCCCGCTGTCCTCTCCTTGCTCTCTCTTGTGCCTCCAGTCCAGGACCTTCCCATGTGTTCTTGGAAGTGGTCCCGAATGCACCTGAGCCCAAGCCCAAGATCACCCCTCCCAGACTGGGTAGCTCCCTCCAAGGCCCCGACAAACTCCGCACTCCTAACTCCATCTCTTCCACCTGACAACAACCCCCCACCCTTGGCTGACCCTGGGTATTTGAGGAGGCCTGCCCTCTGTCAATCCAGATTTGGGATTGGTCAGGGCTCCCCAGAATACCCCAGGTGGCTACACCTCTCCCCTTCACCAGTCTTTCCAGAAGCTTCTGGAAAGAAGTGGGAGGTCGGGATGACACCACCTGTGAATCACCCAGCCCTACCCTGAGCCACTCCCAGCCCAGAATCAAAACAAACAGCCAAAGCAAAAATCCAGGCCTGCCTAAATGTACCTACACTGCCAAATAAAAACCCTTACCTCTAGCACCTACCTACCTGGAGGGTGCTACATATGCAAAATTACTGTATATAATAGAAAAGAAAAAAAGTGTTTTTTTTTTCAAAAATTTTGCTCCTTTTTTACTTATATTGCAAAAAGAAAAACCCCAGTGGGGATTAAATACCACCAAAAGAAAGCTCTATTTGTGTGAAAAAAAATGATAAATGTTGTTTGGGTGCAGTGCTGCATGACTAAGTAATTGTCATTCAAAGTGTGAGAGCACTGAAAGATGAAAATTGGTCTGGGCGGGAAGGGGTGAATGTGCCCTTTTTAAAGTGGTTAAGGGGAACCCTATGACAGAATTAAGAAAAAAACAGCATGGGGTCCCCACAATATTCATACCAATCGCCTCGGCTCTGGTATAGATTTTTTTTTTAAATGGTGTGGGCCCCCCCCCCCCAAAATCCATACCAGGCCCTTTGGGTCTGGTATGGATTTTAAGAGGAACTCCATGCCAAAATAGTTTTTAAAAAATGGCGTGGGGTCCCCCCAAAATCCATACCAGACCCATATCCGAGTATGCAGCTTGGCAGGTCAGGATAGGGGGACAAGCGAGCGACCCCCCCAACCATACCAGGCCACATGCCCTCAACATAGGCGGGGTGGGTGCTTTGCGCCCCCCACCCCAAAGCACCTTGTCCCCATATTGATGGAGACAAGGGCCTCTTCCCAAAACCCTAGGCTGTGGTTGTCCGGGTCTGTGGGCAGGGGGCTTATCAGAATCTGGAAGCCCCCTTTAACAAGGGGACCCCCAGATCCGGCTCCCCCATGTGAATAGGTATCGGGTATATTGTACCCCTACCCATTTACCAAAAAAGCCTCAAAAAGTAAAAACCACAAAAGACAGTTTTTGACAATTCCTTTATTAAAAAAAAAAAAAAGTGTTCCGCGATGTACATCCATCGTCTATCACGACGCCTGACAAATAGAAAAAATGAAAAAGCTCCACCTCGATGGAAGGGTTCTCTCTGACTGCTGTCTCTTCGCTTTGACAGCTGTTATATAGGTGAGGGCGGGGCCACCCAGTGAGGCAACCGAGTGACTCCGCCCGTCTGATGTCATGTGATGCAATGTGACGTCAGACAGGGTGGGGTCACCGAGTTACATCACGCCCCGCCCTTGTTTATAAATAAACTGTCAAAGCACAGAGACAGCAGTAGGCGGGAGCCCTCCCACCAAGGTGGAGATTTTTTGTTTTTTTTATTTTTCGGGTCCGTCGGGCACCGTCATTGACGATGATTGTACATCATGGGACACTTTTTTTCTTTTTTAATAAAGGAATTGTCAAAAACTGTCTGTGGTTTTTACTTTTTTGACACTTTTTGGTGAAAGGGTAGGGGTACAATGTACCCCTACCCATTCACATGGGGGCTGGGATCTGGGGGCCCCCTTGTTAAAGGGGGCTTCCAGATTCCGATAAGCTCCTCTGCCCACAGACCCCGACAACCACCAGCCAGGGGGACAAGGATCTTTGGAGGAGACCCCAAAGCACCATGTTGAAGGCATGTGCCCTGGTATGGTTAGGAGGGGGGGCGCTCGCTCATCCCCCCTCTATCCTGACCTCCAGGCTGCATGCTCAGATAAGGGTCCGGTATGGATTTTGGTCCGGTATGGATCTATATTGCCGCATACATTACAGCCCCTATTAAGTTTAAATGACATTTTTTCCTTTAGAAATGTCACTATTTCTGCGGCATGTTCTAGACATCGCACAGATGTGCCGCTTTACAGGCAGACTAAGGGGACCCCCCAGGCACAATATTTAAAGGAATTTTTAATTTCACTGCTCCTTTAAAAACGATTGTTACATTGATACATGTCCCCTAGGGCAGTACCCGGGTCCCCATAAACTTTTTATGGCAATAACTGCATATAAGCCTTTAAAATGAGCACTTTTGATTTTTCATGTTCAATTCCCATAGACTTTACTAGGGTTTGCATGTTCACTAGAACTTTTTGCCCATTCAAGGTGTTCTGGTGTGAACCAAAACGGGGGGTATTCGGCCCATCCCTAGAACCAAGCCAAGCACGTATAACAGAAGACGATATAAGTTGTCAAATTTATATGTGCTAAGTGCAGCATGCCTGTGATGAATTATAATATGCATGCAGAAAAATGATAAGATATTTGTTAAAGAAAGTCTGAGCTGTAGCTGTTGTACCCCAAAAAAGCAAGCAAAGTGCTACAAAAAAACTGTGTTGCCTGTGGTCTCTGATCTTTCCTGGCTTACCATGCCTTGTTCGACACATTGGGGTTAACTTACTAAAGGCAAAGAGACTATGCATTTCACAAAGTGCAGTTGCTCCAGCTTAGTAAATGAGGTAAACCTTCACTTTGCAAAGAATACCTATTCACATGCGAGGAAAAAAAAATGCATTTTTGCTTGCACATGATTGAATAATGGAAGTCAGCAGAGCTTCTGCTCATTTACTAAGCTTTAGTGCAACTGCACTTTGCAAAGTGCACAGTCAATTTGCCTTTAGTAAATCCACTCTATTGTCTCTGTGTGAAAGCGGCTACCTTGATAGAGGCAGGGTTTTGCTTCCTCACCACCTCCGGTTAGGAGAACAGTAAGCACCTCAGTAGTGACTTCAACAGCAACAACAAATCTCACTTCAAATCTCCAGAGACTAAAGCTAGGAATACCTTAGAAATTTTATTTCAAAAACTTTCATTTTAGGAATGCTGCTTTGATTTTAGAACTGTTAGTGGGGTCAAAATGATTTTCGTTTTTAAGTGCAGTGCTGAGAAAATTCAAAGGAGTAGATGGAAACATTTTCTTGAATTAATGAATTTCTAACAGTTCCTTTTTTGTAAATTATATTAAAAAATATTTCCAAAAATGATATGTTAAAAAGCAAACAACATTTTGAAGTTCTTTTGAATAACATTTATCAAGTCATCATCAAATGTACTGATGAGAACATAAATGTTTGTATGAACATTGGTTTGAAAATCTACTAGTGTACGTCCAGTTTAACAATAAAAAGCAGCAGTGACTTGACACTCTTACATACCAGAAAGAGAACTGCTATTTTTCAGGAGGAATTCCAGGTTAAGGGTACATTTTTGGGGGGTACTGATTAGGCACAATCTTCCCTTTACATTTTTCACACAATAAGTCTTCACTTTTTTAGTTCAATTCCACCTTGAAGGCATAGTACACCATTTGTAAAAATGTAATAAGTACACAAAAAAAGAACTGCTAGTCACGGAAACAAAAGGAGAGGATAAATCTTGATATACGAACACCTGTTCCTGTGACAACTGTCTCAAAGGGGAATTTCCTTCACTTTCCCCCACAGATTTCCTCTTACTTTCTGTTGCATCTCCAGGACAGGGGGTGAAGGTGGATCTACCAAAGTGGACGCATATAGTAAAAAATAAAATGACAGATGGTTTAACCCTACCCTTCTTTACTCTATCATATGTGTAAGTGAGTAACTGCTGCAGGATAGAGGAGGGGACCGCAGACAATGGCTGGGCCATGGGAGTCTATGGGTGACATTAGGCTCCAGAGTGGTTTAAAAAGTTCACACATCTTTTTTATACAGATTAGGCAGGATAAGTGGGGAAGGGGTGGGTGGACATTTTTTAAGAATAGTTGGTCGTAGGCTTTTCTTCCACTTTAAGCCAGCATTCACACCTGAGCAAAGTTATAGGTGTGCGCAACCTATTGCATTAGGGTGTACACCCTAAAGCTGAAGCACCCATGTGTGTCTACATATATATGGCGCTGGCAGGCACATCTGGCACAACCTGTGCACACGTCTATGAACAGAATGTATTCCTGGGGATTTTAAAGCATTTTTGCAGGCATTTTTCAGGCAGTCTAAGGCATTTTTAAGGTGTATTACAGGCATTTTGGAGGGTGTTTTTTCAAGTGTTTCAAGATTCAAATGTTTGTTTCCTGGGCTGGGCAAGGGGGAACAGAGCAGTTCTATAGGATTTCTATAAAAGAGTGTTAAAATGTGTTTACGGGTGTGCCCAACGAAGTCTATGGGATCAAAAAAAGCCTGAATACATGTGTGAGAGGCACAATTTGAAAGTACGGTATGTGATTCTGCATAGTTAGGCAGAGTAAGGTGTAGACATAGGGAAACGTGAATGGGGGCTTAAGCAATACATTTGGTTTTTTTTAATAGTGCAAAATGCAGTGATGTGCAGCAAGTAAAACTCCACAAACAAACAAACACATAATTGTTTTGAAGAGTTAATCATGGTACTAGGAATGGGAATGGACCCGTGTGTGCATGCAGAGTAATGCTGTGTGCTGTTGTGGGCACACTCTCTGAGTGTCTGAGGCCGCTAATCTCTAAACAGCTGGTATGGATGTCAGAAACTATTACTAATAGAGAGTAAGAATTGACACCCAGTTGGAGTTCCCTGCTGCCACCAGACAGATGTGGTGAGCAGCACATGCTCCAACACTCATCCCTTCCTCTAATTAATCACCTCTCCTGCAAAGTGCTATGGCATCATCCCTGGTACCAGGAACAATGTAAACCTGCAAGATTTTTTATGCATAATATGTTTCACCGTCACTTTTGGAATGACATTGTAATTGTAGCAACACATGCCCTAGAATAAAAAAATGTTTTTAAAGTGATAGTAAACTAAAGAAAAATTATGTATTCTTAAAGCAGTATTAAACCCAAAAGCTAACATTTATGATATTCCAACTTTCCAATTCTTAGACATGATGGCTGCATTCATTTTATTTTTTTAGGCTTTCTTTCTTCTTTTTTCATCTGGTGATCCAGCCAAGTTTGCTCTGTTTCAAAAGGACAAGATGTATCAGTTTACAGGGATGAGACAAACCATTCAACAATGACAGGGGTTAAGCTGTGACAATGATAAGCTTTTATTTATTTATGTAAAATCTTTATCTCAAAAGGAAAAAAAACTGTTGCTGTAACTGCTTATAAAATGTGAGTCGGAGTTTGGCTTCAATTTGTTAGTACATTTAACACTCCCCTCCCCCCGACTGACAATGCTACTGTCTGCTGTGCCCCTGTGCTCATTCATCCAGAGTGGAGGCACCCTAAAAAAGGTGTGTCACCGGTCAGATCACCAGGTAAAAACAGGGAAAAAAGTACAACGAAAAGATAATTAATGCAGCCAGCACATCTAATGATTGGTAAGCTGCAATATATTACATTTTAGGTTTTGGGGTTAATACTGCTTTAACTCAGAAAAGTAGATTTAATTATTTTAAGCCTCCTCCAAGTCTCCAAATTCCTGTAGGTTTTTTTTTGTTTTGTTTTTTTTTTTGCTGCTATGACCTGAGTTCCTGTTAGAGGGTGGCTACATTTATTCTTCACGGTGAAGATATTGTTTGCTGTCACTTTAAGATAAGTTGTCATGTTGTAACATACACGGGTCAATTTAAAGGAAGGAAACTAAAATAATGCAAAAGCTAAATAAGAGCTAGCCCACTTTTTAATTTTTTATTGCAGAGCCACTTTGCTTGTAGAGGTTAGCAAATCCCATGTAACAAGTTTCTTCTGCCCAGTGCATAATTTTACATCTGCTGTATAGGATGCAGGTCTTCACCTGGTCCAGCCTTACCAATCACTATTCATATTAAAACATGGTTTAAAAAAAAAGCTTAAAAAATTATTTACCATTTCTTCAACTACCCCAATATCATTGATCAAAAAAATAACTCTGATCTAATGTAACATATAATTTGCGAGAGAGCTTTTATCCTGGTTCAACTGCTCAGCTATCCCAGGCCTAAAAGGCATCTATAGTGGTTTGCATGTGTTTTCTTTTTCTGTGTATTCTTGACAGGACTAAAAAATAAAAATATGAGTCAGTTAAAATGAAATATTGCATATTAATATTTGTATTTTCATTTTGAGTCAAAATGTTTAGCTTTATGCTCCCTTTAACGTGTTTTTTTTTTTGGCTCCTTTGTTGTAAAACATTTGTTGTTTACAGACTCCAGTAGCTGAAGTTCAAATGTACACAAAAGTGAAAAAGTTAGAGCAGTGACAAAAGCTCTGTTCCTTTAAATGTCTCCATCTGAGGTTTAAAATGTTTTACCGGTAAATGCGTTGTTATTTCTAAGACCCATTCATAAAAAGAAGTGGCTTGTATTGGTGGTAAATGTTTGTTTAACCACTTCCCGCCCGGCGCATTGACAAATGACGTCCGGGCAGGGGGTTCATTATCCTGACTGGACGTCTATTGACGTCCTCAGGATAATGCGCGATCGCGCGCCCCTGGGGGCGCGCATCGCGGCGATCGGTGGTGCCGTGGGTCAGTCTGACCCACCGCACTACCGACCGAGGTAAAAGGCTTCGATCCGAAGCCTTTTACCATGTGATCAGCCGTGACCAATCACGGCTGATCACAGTGTAAATAGGAAGAGCCGTTGATCGGCTTTTCCTCTGCTCAGGTCTGCAGACCTGAGCAGCGGAGAGCCTAACGGCTGCTCGGCTGATGAGGGGGGGCTGCGCTGAACGTTTATCAGCGCAGCCACCCTCAGGATCACCCCACTGGACCACCAGGGAGCCGGATCAAGACCCCAGGGAGCCCCCCCCCGCCGGACAGCGCAAGGAGGTCGCCCAGGACCACCA
>BLSH010366113.1:196712-224444 GCA_018402905.1 Glandirana rugosa
CACCACCGTGGAAAACCAATTGGTGAGAAACGAAAACGTTTTTCAAGACGTTTTCCTCTCACCCCGTTTTCTCCACCTTGACGACCCATAAACCCTTCGGGACTGGTTAGGGGTTAGACCAAACTGTCCCCCGTCCGGAAGAGTTTGTCGGACCGTGTCGGGTCACACCCTCCTCTCAAGTCCACCTTCAACCTCTTACCTCTGCATCACGACTCCGACAGCCACCCGGAACTCCCTCAGGGGTGAGACCCCCCCCCCACTGGTGCCGGGCCCCGAGTCCAAGTAAGTTCTCATCTGCTGTAGAGTGCATCTCCTCTTCTCTGAGCTGTGTCACTCACGACACCCGGTGGATTCCTTCTGGAGGCCTTGCTGGTAGTACTCTCTTCCTTCTGTCCTCTCCTGCACCACCTTGTGCCTCTTCACCAGGATCTCACTCCTCTTGAATGAACCTGAGCCCCGGGCCGTGGTCACCCCCCCCCCAGAGTGGGGACTCCCTCAAGGCCCACCGACAGCCTCAGCACTACGTCTCCATTCTCCAACTTCCACCTGAACTCTCCTCCCACACTGGGCTGTGCCAGGCTGTTTGAGAAGGCCTGCCCCCTGTCAAACCAGATTGGGGATTGGTCAGGGCTTCCCAAATACCCAGCAGTTCCACCTCTTTTGCCCCACTCTCCTTTTGCAGAACTTTTTGCAAAAGCAAAGAGTGGTTAACCAAAAGGTGCCACCACCTACAGTCACCAGCCACTCCCTGGACCACTCCCATGTCCAGAACAAAACAAACAGGCCTAACAGCAGCCAATCCTGCCTGAATTTACCTACTTTGACACAAAAATCCTCAACTAGCACCTACCTAATGTAGAGGGTGCTACACTGGTGTGCAGCTGTACATAGTAACCAATCAGCTTCTAGGTTTTATTGTCAAAGCTTAATTGAACAAGCTAAAGTTAGAAGCTGATTGGTTATTATACACAGTTGCACCAGATTATGAGTGTGCATGAGTTTTAGTAAATCTTCCTCGGTATGCCTCACATTTGATCACATCTGTGCCATCAGGTGATGTCAAGAGGAAAGAACTCATCATTCATGACTCACAACTGCACCTGTACCGCCTTCCCTTACCTCCTCAGCCAGTGGTGCTGAGGCCTTTTACTTACATACAAGTGTGGTGTCCATCGCTGTAACAGTCCCTCTGAACAATGCACCCTGCACTAGGAATGCCTAGCATCAGGTCCATGTTTCCAGCAGAACAGATTTAAACCTTGCATCCCAATAGCTTCTGATCTTGATGCGGATGCTGGAGAGAGATGAAAGAGCACTGAATGGAGGCTCTGAGGTGTGGAGAAGCAAACACAGAGCACTGCATGGGGGGACAATGAGTAGCCCAAAGGTTACACCTTGTTGTGAGTACACTGAGGGAAAATTAAGCTCCTGAAACCCACCTGGGTTAATCCAATGCTAAGGTCCTCACACACTCTTGCTTTATGTATACCTGACCCCTGCATTCTGTGCATCATGCACTCTTGACCAAGAGCAGAGTAGGCTCTAGCTTTGTTTAACCATATCCCATTAAAGTGTTACTAAACCCACAACAGTAAGATCAGTCTGTATATGCAGTAAAGTGTGCTTGTTATACTCATGGTGGAACCTAAGGGGTTAATCCTCCACATTGTGTAAAAAGGATGTTTGATCCTGTGTTCTCTGTTGCTCCCCTTCTTCCACTATCTCCTAACCATCTCCTGATAGAACACATACTAGGAGACAAGCTGCACAAGCTCAGTTTGATGTGTATTGCTAGGGATTTTTTTTTTATTTTGGAGGGTGCATGTGATCATGACAGGTCCAATCAGCACTGTCCAGACAGAGGGTCAGGGGTCCTGAAGCCTGATAGGACAGTCAGAGCAGAATTAAAACTCCTCCTACAAGCTTTAACTAGGCACTGATAGATTCACAAGACTGCTCTAACTGCTGATGAAAAAAGGTATTAAGCAGTCTGGGAAACCAGATAAAGTGAATGCAGGGTCCTGGGTTTAGTAACACTTTAAGTCCCTCCCACTGTTCTGGCAATTTGGCCACGCCCTCTGTTTGGTATTGTGCAGTAGGTGCCCTACAATCAGCTGTGCTGATTGCAGCAGAGGTCTGACTTCTCAAGAGTCTAGGAAAACTTCTGACTTGTGAGAGTAATACTGGGAGGACTATGTTGCAGTGGTGTAGGAGAGGTTTAGTCATGGAAGTAATGTCCACCAATTTTTTATAGAAAGAAACACTTGCGTACATCTTGTGCAGTGTTATACATAACCTAGAAAGTACTTTGTTAAAGTGGAGTTCCACACACATTTTTCACTCCTCACCATGCAGCACTAATATGCATCCTTAAAATGAATTGGCAATTATTTTTTTTTCTGTTCACTTACCTGATTTATAGCAAGTTCATCAAAAGGAAAAGCAGTAATCTTGCACAAGGCTCTATACGCTGATATGCGTTAGCCTTCGCTATCTTTCTACACGGGTGAGATGTAATAAATGGAATTATTTACCTTCGTGCAGAAGTGCCGACTCCTCATTCAATTTTCATTACCTGATTTATGCCTATATGTAATTTCACTTCCTCCTTTAGGGGCCATAGCCCCGTACGTCATTTCCTCCTGGCAAATCTTGGTCAGCTTGGCGTGGCACTGCTCTCGTTTTGCATTGGTGTCTATGGAAAATTGCACCACACTGCACGTGCGCGAGATCGGCATGTGCATGCTGGGTAGCCAGCATGCACGGAATCCAGGAAGAAGGACATTGTGGCTTCAGATGCCTACACTGGAGATGGACGCACTGTGCAGGAACTTCACAAAGTAAGAAAACAATGCTGCACAAATAGAAATCAGGGCATAGTTTGCAGCATGCCTTTGTTACATTGCACGAGGCATGAGTATTTTATGGGTATTTTTATCCTAAAAGTCAGGAACTCTGCTTTAAATGCTGACTACATCTAGAGCGAGCCTGCACCTCTCATCATTTACACATATTATAGCTTTATATTTCTAGAACTTATGAAGGATTCACTAGGCTTCAACAATAATTTTAAACTATCTGTGAATGTGAATATTGAAATAGCTTGGAGTCAGTTATTTCCTAGGACCAGGAGATTTATTTGCACATTGTAGCCAATATTCAAATGTTTTATTTACAGTTATTTCCAGCCTTATCCATATCTCATGCCATTTTTTAGCCTCTCTAGCATATCATCATCTTAGCCTACTTTTCCAGTTTATCTTGTTACTTCTGTCCAGTTTCCAACAAATATCATCATTTCACATCAACATACTGTATGAGCCATTACCCTTTTAGAGGAAGACAGGAGCACAGTTAAGAGACAAAATGTATCAATTTGGAAAGATTTATTTTGATGATCTTTTGCACAGTGGTAAAACCTTAGTAAATATATGCACAGCATACACAAGTCTATATGCACAGTAGAACAGTAATGCTGAACTATGGTGATGTCTAAAAATATGAGAGCTCTTTATTTCTTACACAAAAACAAACAATCATGTTCTTCAAACTTTGGTCTACTTATTATTAGCACTGACCTCTAACAGAACAAAAAGGATACAATAATAGGTTGCTTTATAAATCATTTATATTGCCTAAACATGGACATGTTGATGCTTTTCTATTTGGGATCATGCACACTGGAGCTCGAAAAAGCTGCTTGAGCTTTTATTATTTTCTGCCTGTTAACTCCCCTCCATGCTATCCAATGTCCACATGCACACTATGGGCATTTTCTGGCGTTAAGAGTTAGAGGAGTTCATAGGCATGAAAAAGACCCTCCAAAATTGCATTCAGGAGGGAAGCTTTTGAGCTGAAAAAACGCATTACGCTTTAAACACACAAAAACGTGAGCTTTTGAAAAGTTTACATTTTTAGGTTATTTTCATGTACAGTGGTCAGAGATCACTGTTTTTTCATTGGCTACATTCCAGTAAGCTGTAGGATGTACGTGTGTGTGTGTATGTGTGTGTGTGTGTATACACTATATTTCAATTGTTTATTGTTATCAATCTACAAAAATATAAAGGGAACTAACAGAATGAAAATCGAATCAATAATCAACTCAATGTTTGGTGAGACTGCACTTACACTTGCACACTTTGTACACCTGAACAAAGTCAGGGATAGAGTCATTAGCTGACATGGAAACAGCTGTGTAGGAGGCAAAAACTGGGTAAAGAACAGACAAACTCTTCTACTAAGGTGAGGTTGTGGAATACAGATTCATGTCACAGGTCATACATCATGGCAAGACTAAGCACGGCTACAAGACATGATACTGCATCTGCAAGGTCTCTCCCATGCAAAGATTTCAAAGCAGACTGGGGTTTCAAGATGTTCTGTTCAAGCTCTTTTGAAGAAACACAAAAAAATCAGATAACATTGAGGACTATAGACAGAGTAGTCAGCCAAGGAAACTTAATGCAGCAGATGAAATACACCATGCTTACTTTGCTTCAACATCAGAAGATGTCCAGCAGTGCCACCAGCACAGAACTGATGGAAACCAGGGGATCCAGGTACACCCATCGACTGTCCGGAGAAGTCTGGCCAGAAGTAGTCTTCATGGAAGAATTGAATGAAAAAAGCCATACCTCCAACGTGGAATCGAGGCTAAGCAACTCAACTATGCACAAAAATTTAGGAACTGGGTGCATAAGGCTTCATGTACACACAGTCTAGGTTGACTGTGGGAAAACTCAAAGCGTGGCAAAATCATGCCACGGTTTTGCTGCGATTTGAGTCTGCTGTCGGATTCTTCTGCATTCAGGAGAGTGAGGTTGAACTAACTGCAGCAGCTTCTATACTCTTGTAATAGCCTATGTGTACATGGACACATAGGCTTTTATGGAGTTGAGTTTAGAAGCTTGGGCAAAAAGATGCCAAAAGCTCCTAAACTCAAGTTTAGAAGCTGTAGTGTACATGAGCCCTAAAAATGGCAGCAGGTTCTCTGGACTGATGGTTCAAAATCTGAAACATTTAGCCATAGCAGGAGAGAGTTTGTTCACCGAAGGGCAGTACAATAATGAGTGTATGCAGGTAACAGTGAAGCATGGTGGAGGTTCTTTGTAAGTTTAGGGCTACATTTCTGCAAATGGAGTTGGAGATTTGGTCAGGATCAATGATGTCCTCAATGCTGAGAAGTATAGACACGTACTTATTCATCATGCCATGCCATCAGGGAGGTGTGTGATTGGTCCCAAATGTATTCTTCAGCAGGACAATGACCCCGAACATACAGCCAATGTCATTAAGAACTATCTTCAGTATAAAGAAGAACAAGGAGTCCTGAAAGTGATGGTTTGGCTTTGCAGCGCTATCGAAGAGGTGTTTAGGCGCTTTTTTCAATTGGCAGGGCAGGTATAGGAGCGGTAAATACACCGCTCCCACACCGCTGTAAAGATGCGGCTTGCAGGACTTTTTTTTCCGTCCTGCAAGCACACCGCCTCAGTGTGAAAGCAAACTGGCTTTCACATTGGGGTGTATTGGGGGGAGTTTTTCAGGCGCTGTTTAGGCGCTATTTGTTTGCGCAAAAGCGCCTGAAAAACACTTGGTGTGAAAGGGGTCTTAATGACAATACTGGATGTATGCCTAGAAATACAAATATGTTTACAACCAAAAGAAAATGGAGTTTCTAAAGCTAGGCTCAATTGCTCAGGTAGTAAAACTCTGTCCTAGGCTCCCAGTTCTCCTGCTTTGTTACCCAGTCAGGCAACTTCAAATGAACACCACAAGTGGCTGTTTTAACACAGCTAAATGGACATGGTCCATTGTTGTCACCATTAGGACCCCCCCCTTTAGAAATGTCAGTCGTTTTTACTGGCATGCACACATGAAGACATGAAATGGTTGCAAAGAGGTTGTAGGAGGTAAGCAGCACTGAGACACTACAAAATGAACTACAGTTATGTTTTAAATAGGTAATTGTTTACAGTACTTGTAAACCTCAGACATGAAATATTAATATTAATATAGTAACCAAGCCCTAAGCTCTATAAGCCTAATTGCTAGCTGGAATGACCCATCCAGCGATGATTTCGGATGATATCTTTGTCCCGCTGGTTCTGCTAGAGAGAGTGACAAATATGTTCTAAAACCCAGAGCAAAGCTGTAGCTTGAGAGCATGCTCGAAGTATCCCAATATCCATGGCATGGAACCAGTTATCCTTGGTGGTCCTGCATATGGGAGGAACAAAACTTTGCTCTCATAGGATGCTGAAGTCACCTCAGATCGCAACCCAGTATGAGTATAAACATTAACCATACTAGGCAGAATGCCAACAGGGATCCCTCATGGCATAAGGCCCAGAACCTGGAAAACCTCCTGACTGAGGAAAAAAGAACCCTTAGAGAGGCTGAAAGAGATCCCATCTGGAGCAGCAAGCTGTCAAAGGGTCCTAAAGGCCCTGATTCTGGCCAAACTTCCTGCTGAGGATGTAACCATTAGAATGATTGACATCATGGCTCAATCCTTACTCCAACTGGACTGGAGGGGATCCCACCTGGAGCTGTAAGTAACCAAAGGAATCCTTTCTAGCTTAAAGCTTTAATATTGGCAAACTTCCTGACTGATGAGATAGCCCTTAGAGTCCAAATCTTACTGGTTCAGTCCTTGCCCTGGCTGGACTGCAAAGAGATCTCATCTGGAGCTGGCAAGGAAGTCCTGAGCAAGTAGTAAATCCCACCCAGAGAGTAGTGGCTCTCCTTTGAGCCTCAGATGCAGCCCCCATCAAAGTATTGGATGAGTAAGGGATTGTCCACCCATGACACATTGGATATGACAGGGACTGCAGAGATCTGCCCTCTAAGAGAGCTTAAGATCAGTTGAAGACCAGAATGTGCCTGACCAGAGAACTGAAGCAAAATAAAACAAAGCAGTCCAAATTGAACAAGCTTTATTCAATTCTTTTTATAGGATTTATAGTTTAGAGAAACAACAGCCAAGCCTGATCAGTCTCTTCCTCCAAGGATGAGAAACTAGAAGAGAAGAACAAGGGTGGAGCATTGCACACTGCAACAGAAGATCTCATCTGGGAAAAAGGACTTCACTCCGATCACCCAGTATCAAAAGCAGGAACCAAGGCCTCTCTGGCCAATGGGAAATTACTGCAATAATTGCTGCAGTCTTAAGCAACAGACCACGAAAACTGTATATGGATTGGCCCAGGCCCCTAGGGAAAAGCTTTCCAGCTTGTAATAGTAAGGAGATGCTAGCAGATCTAACTCTGAAATCGTGTCCAGAGATTAAATCTACTTGGAGGAACCTGGATGTAGGAACCACTTGTTGCCCAATTGGTGAGTAGTAGATTCAAAGAGATATTAGAGAGATTCTACTCCACTCAAATCATAGTCATCTCTACCTCTTCTAAGTAGACTGACCCTGCAGGTTCTGATCTGCTCCTGATGTAGGACACCCCTATGATGTTGTTCAACCTCGTTGGAGACTAAAAAGCTTGCTGTCAGGTGACAAAATGCAAGCGAGCATGAAAGAGCTGGCCAGAAAATCAGAATGTTCAAAACAACTTTCTGACAGGTGCCTGGAGCAACTACTTCCCAACAGGGGAGTTCCACTGGCAACCTCTACTTCCCGACAGGGGAGTTCCACTGCAAAAGCTCTGTAGCACAGAAGATGTATTACTGTACCAGCACCCAAGGCTTCATCTGATTGTTTGCGAGACATAAATAGCTGGATGCATGATCAATATTGGGAAAAAAAAACATTTCAGGAGAGGAAGCCTCCCTCAATATAGGGATGGGAGAGACCATGGTCCTGATCATCAGGCACTGAGATGCTGACAGGTGAAGAGAGAAAAACCAGGATTACCCAGCATCCTACCACCAGAATGCTGTAGCAGCAAAAAACAATGTATCCTGAACCGTGATGAATTAAGCTCTCAGATACACAAGGATTTGTGTAGGAATCACATGACCCATGTTAAAAGACTAGCCAGCCAATCTTTTGTAGGCTTCTGAGAACTCCCTCTGTATTCTGACAAGGATCCCTGTCTAGAAAAGGAGTGGATCGAGATTCCAACTAGAAGACATGTATTCTGCATAATGGCTTGACCCTTGTAGAAACAGAGGTATGTCAAAGAAGACAGCTCTGGGAGTTGGAAATAGGCATCAATAGTACTCATCTTAAAATCACATCTGGTGGAATTGAAATTGCCATCCCTAGAGACGGTAAGATTAACGTTGGCTAGCAGAACGTGTCTATTGTTGCTGAAGCAAAGGATTCCTCCTGGCACAGAGACTTGAAGGTGACCGATTGTTCAACATGGCCTGAAGTGGTGGGTCCAAGTGTCTGGGACCCAGTAGCGGCTGGTGGTATATTTTCTTGGGGGGGGGGGGGGCAGCAAACAGTGCATAGCCAGCCACCCCCTGGTCAGGTCACCTGCACCACCCCCCTGGTCAGGGTTGGTCGGTCACCCGCAACACTTACCACGGGCATCGCTTCACCTGTGTTTCCTTCTCTGAATCACGGTGGTGTCCTCGCCATGTGTCTCCTTCTCTGCACCATGGTGGTGTCCTAGCCATGTGCCTCCTCACTCCTCCTCCTCCCTCGGCCAATAGGGTAGCTTCTCCTTTCGGCCAATTGGGAAACGGGTTTCAGGACCTGCTTTCTGATTGGCTGGGAGGCAGAATCAGTGTTACAATAGCGAATATTCATTTGCTATTGTCACACAACTGGGTGGGCTCGAAGTGCAGTGCCCTTTTTGCAGTATATTAGAGCCTCTGGCTCTAATCAAGTGCTTAAAAAAAAAAACACCCCCCCACCATTGGAATCCATGCATTTGGTGCCCTGCATGTAGATTAGGGAGCTGGACGCATCGATAGGAGAGGCAACGCCTTATGGACGGGCCGCCACTGCTGACACCAAAGCTGTACCCTCCTATCAGAAGAGGAGGAACCAGGTACCCAGAAGATGTGTATACGTGGCAAAAACTAAAAAAGACAAGTAAGCAACCTCTCCCTCAGAAGTGGTGCTCTTTGCTGACTCCTTGGTTGTCTCTTTCTCTCTTCAGTTCATTCTGGACTCCAAGCCGAAACTGCAGGAGCAAACCTCTTTGGAGCTGGACACTGACTCTTAAACTGCAGACTTCTTTCATTCTGCAGTTGTTTACTCTGAGGCAGGAGGCCAGACTAAACACAGCTCTTTGCTATCAAATGAAGCTAGCCCTTGAAGTGGACTGTTTAGACTCTCACAATGCAGACAAGATTGTCCCACCTGTCAGAATTATTGTTTAGGATAGAATTAATATTCTTCATCCCAACTTTCATTGCATTGCAGTAGAGGCAGGGGTTAAGGCAGGTTCACAGGCTGCAACTGCAAATGGATATACCCTCTAAGAACAAGACCAACACATATAGTTACCACCAGAAGACACAACCACCCATCATGATTGAGTATACCCCTGAAGGACACAGCATCCTCCAATGGCAATTCCATGCATATGGCTAAGCTCATGAAGGCTACGTCATAGCCAAATAGGTGACTCATTATGCTGGAAAACCTCTTCCTCTAAAGTGCCTAATCTGACATCCTGCAGTGCAGGTAGAAGGTAGGGTTGCCACCTCATCCCTTTAAACCCGAACACATGCAGTATGAATTACACAGGTTCTGAGGCCAATTTAATGAAGATAAGGCACCAATGAGTTTACTTACCACCTTAATTAGCTGCAGTACCTGTGTAATTAATATGTGTTTGTTTTTGTTTTTTGCAAATATAATGTTTATTAAGAAGAAAGGTAGTCTAACAGCATGAAGTGTAAATACAATGCAGTGTGAATGGTAGACAGCCACTCTTTCTGGGGTCCGGGCGTCATTCTGCTGGGTAGATAGACTTGTGCATGTGCCCCGTACCATACCCGTAAATTGCCCGTCAAAGGGCTCCGTTCAGTGAAATGTGGGAGCAGACCACTTCCTTCCCTTTATTTTATACATTTAAGAAGTATACAATAAAGATAACCACATGTGGCTCAGCAAGGGAGAAAAGAACGAGGGAAAAAAGAGAGGGGAGAGAATAGGTATAGAGAAGAGAGGGGTGGGGGGGGGGTTGTGCGAGACCCGGGCGACCCCGGGCGCCCTCAGCTCAGTGACCGATGTCACTTCGTTTACGTATTCAGCAGAGATAGACCTTCGCCTGACAAGATAAACACATTCCAAAGCCTCCATGTTTTAGAGTACTTTTCGTGTCTGTTTTGAGCAGTCAGGATCAGGTCCTCCATTTTGTTAATTTCCTCCACTTTACGCAGCCAGCTACCTACACTAGGGGGAGTCTGTTTCTTCCACATTACAGGGATGCACGCTTTAGCTGCATTCAACAGGTGTCGGGCTATTGATTTACGATACTGTTTAGGTGGGATATTTGTAACATGCAGCAGGAGGAATGCAGGGTCGTCCAGTATCACATGGTCCGTGAACTTCTGTGTAATAGTGCGAACCACTGTTCAGAAGTGCTGCAGTGCAGGGCAGGACCAGAAAATATGTAGGAGCGTGCCTTTCTCTGTTTGGCACCTCCAGCAACGGTCTGAGGTAGTCGGGTAACACGCATTCAGTCTCTGGGGGGTATAGTACCATCTAGTGAGCAATTTCTAATTAGTCTCCTGTAATTTGGTACATGTAGCGGACATAAGGGAGAATTGCAAAATTGTTTGTTGCTGGGAAGCTGTGAAGGTACGATGGAGATCGCTCTCCCATTTTTGGAGGAACGGCAGGTCGGGCTGTTTCTGGGGTGTGTTGACTAATGCGTACGTTTTTGACAAAACTTGAGTAAGCGTCCCCTTATCCGCGCAATAGTCTTCGAGTGTTGTAAGGTCTCGTGTGTAGTGGTGAGGACTGGAGAGTGAGTGTAGGAAGTGGTGTAGTTGTAGCGCATTCCAGAACGGAATCTGGAATCAGTCAATGCCCGTCAAGAAGGCCAGCTGTTCAATTCCACGAAGTGGGAGACAGTGGTGCGCTTCTCGTTTGTCAGAGTCCGAAATAAAGTTGCATGAAGGCCCGGAGGGAATGCTGGGTTGCCCAGGATAGGGAGTAGTGGGGAATCAGGTGTGGTAAGAGACTTTCGAAAGGCCGTGTGATGCCCTATGCGCAGTGTATAACCTATTATGGGGTGTGCTTTCAGCATGGGCGGAAGAGAGTCGTAACACCACAGGGCTCCCCGTAGGGGTACTGGAGACTGGGATTGTTCTATCTGGGCCCAGAGTTTACTACTAGAATGTCTCCCCCAGTCTATAAGTCTACCCAGATGGACTGCTCTATAATAGTTCTGGACGTCTGGTAGTGCCAGCCCTCCTATGTGTTTGGGCAGTGTCAGAAACCTTCTAGCGAGACGAGGCCTATAGCGAGCCCAGACAAACTTTGTAAATAGAGAATGCACCTGTCTGAAATAGCCATCCAGTATATATATCGGTAAAGCTTGGAACAAGTATAGGAATTTCGGGAGAATACTCATTTTCAGCAGGTTGCACCTGCCAAACCATGAATGCAATCCCCCTTTCCATTTCTCTAGCAACGACTTAGTCGTCGCCAGCAGAGACGGAAATTTGAGATCAAACGTACGCCTCACCTCTCTTGGAATTTGAGTACCTAGGTATCTGATGGTGCCATCTAACCATTTGAAGTTGAAATTGGACTTCAGGGTTGTCAGAGTGTCTGAGTCTACATTAACTCCCATAGCTACTGATTTCTCAAAATTGATCTTTAGGTTAGCAAGTTTGCCATATGTCTCAAATTTCCTCATCAGGTTGGGTAGGGATATCACAGGGTTGGCGAGCGAGAACAAGAGATCATCAGCGTATGCCGAGACCTTCTGATGAGTGTTCCCAGTCACCAGACCCACGGCATCCTGGTTTCTCCTTATCATGCACAGAAAGGGCTCCAGTGACAGAGCAAATAGAAGAGGCGACAACGGACAACCCTGTCGGGTTCCATTCGCTATGTCGAAGGAGTCAGACAGGAGACCATTAATCTTCACCTGAGCCGTCGGGTGGAGATATAACTTAGATATCCAGCCTATCATTGTCTCCCCCAACCCCACGTGTTTTATTACTGCCATCATTAACTTCCAGTTAACCCGGTCGAATGCCTTTTCGGTGTCTGTGCTCAGAAATACACATGGCGTTCGGGTAGTAGTGGCTAGGTTAATTAGGTTAAGACATAAACAATAATAGAGATATAAATCCACGCTACTAAAAAGAATGAGCAGCTGTCATAATCTTGATTGATCCTTCAAGTCTTAAGATATATAAACAAAATACAGCGCTTAATAATGTCCAATAGATGAAATGAATGCTTGCAAGAAGAGCAGAGGAGATCCCAGCACCAGGATTCGGTGTATTAAGTAGGCACACCACATCACAGTGAGCACTCAGTCTGCTTACCAGAAAGCCCCTGGGGGAAAAAAAGGAATCTCCTTCAAACACTTCAGCAGCAAGTGGCTGTTAAACCATCAAATGTAGATGCATTCCAAGAAACGAACTTCCAATAAGCCAATAAGGTGCATCCGTTCGGACAATACCTCAATGATCAAATGCAGAGGAAAATCCAAAATAGTGAAGCCCGTAAGGTACAAAATTGGTATTTTATTAAAATTGTACTCACATTCAAGTGGAATTAACAGATCGGGTAAAACAGCATGTACCGCGGTATCAAAAGCGCGCTGGACGTGATGAAGCGGTCAACTGGCGCGTTTCATTCAATCGAATGTCTTCAGAGGCCTCATTCTTGGAATGCATCTACATTTGATGGTTTAACAGCCACTTGCTGCTGAAGTGTTTGAAGGAGATTCCTTTTTTCCCCTGATGGTTTGATGTTATTATTATCACACATACGTGTCGCCCCAGGGGCTTTCTGGTAAGCAGGCTGAGTGCTCACTGTGGTGTGGTGTGCCTACTTAATACACTGAATCCTGGTGCTGGGATCTCTCTACTCTGCTCTTCTTGCAAGCATTCATTTCATCTATTGGACATTATTAAGCGCTGCATTTTGTTTATATAATTAGTTTAAGAGCCTTGGTGGTATTGTCCCTTGCTTCTCTGGAAGGCACGAAACCGACATGGTCTAGATGCACTATCCCTTCCAGGTGTGTCGCTAGTCTGGACGCCAAGATTTTGGCAAAAACCTTCAAGTCAAGGTTAAGGAGGGTGATCGGTCTGTAGCTACCACATATTGATGGATCTTTGCTCTCCTTGGAGATTACCGAGCTATGTGCACGGAGCATATCTCTTCGTAGGGGAGTATCTGAACTTGATGCGTTAAACATTTTTACCATGTAAGGATTAAGGATCGGCAAAAATGTCTGGAAGTAGCGTTGCGTAAAGCCATCTGGGCCAGGGGCCTTACCTGGTTTCATAGCGCCCAGCGCCATCTGCACCTCCTCCTGAGTAATAGGGCTCTCTAATTCCTCCCTTACCTCCGTCAGAAGCCGTGGGAGCATGGAGGAGGTTATGTATTCCTCCATGATCACCCAGGATGTGTTCTGGTCAGGTAGATTATAAAGAGAGGAGTAAAAGTCTTTGAAAGTTTGCACGATCTGTTTCGCTAGATGGACCTTGGAGCCTGATTTGGTTACTATTTGTGGAACATAGGTAGCCAGTCTATGTCCTTTATTGGAATTGGCTAGTAGTTTTCCACATTTGTTGGCATGCTCGTAGCCAATTTTTCTGCAGTGTTGAATCGCTGCCTTGGCTTTATACTGCAGCAGGTTGACCAGTTGCTGTCAGATGGCAAGTCATTCTTTCTCTAGAGTTGGGAGTGGAGTTTGTTTATGGAGTGTTTCTGCCCGATGCATTTTGTCTAGTAGAAGTTTCAGTTGGTGGTCTCTGTCTCTTTTAATTCTGGCCCCATGCTTGATAAGCACCCCCTGTATCACTGCCTTGTGGGCCTCCCATAGTATCCCCGGGTCACAGTCCATTTGGTCATTAGTTTGGAAATAGTTTTGTAATTCTGCTGTAACGTCAGTCACTATCTCTGGGATCTGTAACAGACTCTCGTTCAGTTTCCAGAAACGCGTTTTGGAGAGTGTGAGTGTCGATAGGGAGTATCGGATCGTTATGGGTGCGTGGTCTGACCAAGTTATATTGCCAATAGTTGAGTCAGTCACCGCCTGAAGTTGGCCATGTGGAATCAAAAAATAGTAGATTCTAGAATATACTTTATGTGGTGGCGAGTAAAAAGTGTAATCTCTTTCCCCAGTGTGTTGTAATCTCCACACATCTATTAACTGATGATCGTGTATGTATTGCGACGTCTTCCTTCTGGTGCCCGTACGAGTCGAGGACCCCCCGGTTGAAGTGTCTTCCCATGGGGGCACGGTAACGTTCCAGTCTCCCCCCAGTATCAGTTGTCCTTCTGAGAATTCCCCCAGTTTGTCGAGTATTGCCTTACAAAAAGCATCTTGTCTGTCGTTTGGCGCGTATACTGTAGCTAGCGCCAATCTCTCACGGCCAAGAAGGCCCTTTATGAAGACATAGCGCCCCCCGCTATCCACCAGCACGGCCGTGCATGTCCAGGGCAGCTTACCGGATATAAGTATGGAGACCCCCCTAGTCTTGGCTGACGTGTTAGTTGCGTGGTATACAGTAGGATAGTGTCTATTCTTTAAGCTAGGCATTTTGTCGGTCCTGAAATGTGTCTCTTGTATGAAGGCTACGTCTGCATGTGGACGTCTCAGCTCATTTAGAAGTATACGTATCTTTTCAGGCGTATTTAGTCCTTTCGCGTTTAGTGAAGTAATCTTGATGACGTCCATGATCACCGAAGCCCCACACAGGGAGAGAGGGGAGAGAGAGAGGAGGGGTGGAGAGAGTAGAAAGCACTAGGAGAAGCGGGTGAGAGAGGGAGAGTGGCAAGAAGTTAGGTACAACCAGAAGTAAATAAGTGAAAGAGATATCTATATGGTTAGTTCCAGGAAATGCCCGGATATCAGTGCCGTGGCCTAGGTGGGAGTGAAGTTAGACCTGTCCAAGTGAGCAGGTCCCTTTCTGCCCGCCCATCCAGGCATATAGTATATTAATAATACACCGCAGCAAGTAAGCGTATAATAAACTGTGCAAAAAATAAAACAAAAACAAAAAAAAACCTTGTTAATAATGAACATTTCGAGAGAGAAGAAACAAAAAATTATAACAAGCATACAGAGGGAGGTCCACCTGTGAGTTTAAATCTCCGTTCGGACCAGGACCCTAGGCAGCCCCCTCAAAGTCCCATTTATCAGAGGCAGTGGGAGGGGCGCAAAGCTCCCCTCCACAGTCTGGTGTCCAGGTTGGAGTCTGCGACCGTATCAGCCCACCATGGGGACGTCCATGCCCACCCCCCCGGCTAAATGGGAGAGGTGATGTAGCAAACACACCCGCTAGATGGCCTTCAATCTCCAGACTCGCCTTCGAGTGCGTGCCAGCCCCCAGCAACACAATCATGTCACCAGTGGTCACCCAGGGCTGGTCCACCTCGGAGCCCCCCCGCCTCCCCAGCAGGTGTGGCACAATCCAGAGCCCCATGCTCCCCACCACCCTCTACTACAAAACATTACATTACATCTCCCTGTATCCCCATAAAGTCTACAGTCTCAATGTGGCATAATACACCATTAAAACAACATGTGTAGGTTGGGGACAGGGATTACTCTGGGGACAAGTAGGGTCAAGGAGAAGGGGGATAGCTATGCTGGGAGGAAGGCTGGGGCCAGGCAAAACCCCGCTAAGAGTCCAAGCTGTGAGGCCTATGTCCTCATGTTAGGTAGCAAAGGCCTGAGGCTGAACTGACAGTTCCAGTGTCTAAAGTCTGGGATTTCCCTCCAGCCACGGCCTCAGGCAGAGTATCCGCATTGCAGGCACATAACATCAATATGATCACCCTGTGGGCTTACAGAGCCTTGTCCATTCTGCATTCTCACAACTGCAAGGTGTACCAAGGGCTGCTGGTGAGAATATATAGGGTAAGACTTGCAAGTGCAGCATGTGGGGTAGATGTCCAATAAACCAAACCAAAATAACCTGGCACCCCCCTGTGGCATCGATTCCGTGGGAAGATCACAAGAGACAACAATTGGCCAGAGCTGTGAGTCTTCCAACATTGGTAATATGGGGGGGAGGATGAGTATGCAGGAGTCATCTGGGCACAGGCAAGGTATGACTCCAGGGGTGAACCGACACTATTTACATCCCCTCCCCACCATATCGTTCCAGCCAGTTAAATATTGCATGTCCCACAGCCCTCTGGCCTCCATAGGAGCGTTCTGCCTACCGTTCATGACTCCCGCGTTGCCTCCGGGGAGGCGAGGCGAGAGCATCTCTGGCTCCGTTGTGGTCTCGGGGATGCCGGCCTCCGGTTGCCGGCCTCAGCGGGTCTGCCTACCTGGCGTAGTTGTGGTTGTGGCAGTAGTTGCAGCCAAATGGTCACCAGCACCGGTGCTGTGCCCAAGAAAGTGAACAGTTCTGGGAGATCTTCCGGTGATCACAGAGTGAAAGAGCATTGTGCCTTGTGGAAAGTGACGGAGAGGGGATATCCCCATCTGTATGTAGCTCCGTTCTGACGAGCTACCTCTAGCACCGGCCGCAACATTGCACGTCGCTGTAAAGTTGCTTGCGACAGGTCCGTGAGAATCTTAATCTTGGCACCGTCAAAGTCCCGCTCTCCTGCTTCCCAGGCCTTCCTAAGCATAGTCTCCTTATGGGCATAGTGGTGGATCTTGCATACCAGGTCTCTCGGTCTCCCTGGATCTGGATCCCTGGATCCCCAAGGCCCTATGAATGCGGTCAAAGGAGATGTTATTGGGGAGGGACTCACCCGCCACATTGCGGGATATGGCCAGTGCTGTGTCTCTCAGGTCCTCTGGCCCCGTCGCCTCTGATAGGCCCTGGAGCCTCAGGTTATTCCTCCGGCTCCGGTCCTCAAGTTCCTCCAGACGCAACTGCAAATCCACCGCCGTAGGACCCTGAGTCGCCATCTATGCCTCCAGTGTCACCATCCACTGTTCCAAGGCTGCCACTGTTGCTTCCCCCCTCTCCAAGTGGTTGGACAGGGTGTTGATCTCCTGTTTCACCGCTGCGATGTCCTTGCGGTGGGCCACTTCCACGCAGCCTATCAAGCTTTCAATGTCCGACCGTGTCGGTAATGCCCGGAGCAAGGCTCGGAGCTCCGCGTCTGCCCTCAAGGTGAGCAGCGGGTGTGGGGTGTCCGTTAGGTCCGCCATCTTAGCAGGTAGGGAGGTGGAATGTGAGGTCACCCACAGTTTCACTAACCCTCCGTCCTGGGAATCCTTAGCGGTCCTCTCTCTTTGTACTCTTTTCCCTCCGTTTCTTTGTTGTATACATTCCGGTGAGTTCTCCGGTGTAAAAGAGTCCGTTCTGAGCCCGGATAGGCAGGCGAGAGCTGGGAGCTCCGCAGATGTGCTGCCTCACTCGGCCATGTCCAGACCACGCCCCCCATGTGTTTGGTTTTAAATGGATGAGGTGGCAACCCTAGTAGAAGGGGTTGAACTGAGCAACCAAGTGCTGCAAGGTGCTGACAACTAAAACATTCTGCTGCTCTGTTCTCCTGTTCAGTTTGCACCCCTCTTCTAGAATGAGTTTCTAGCTTAAACATCATATGGAAAAATGCAACACACTCCTTTGTTAGTGCTAAGAATACTTGCATTGCAGATACCTCTGTAGGGTCTTACATTTAGGCATCCTAACATCTTTACAAAGGGGAAATACAAAAACCTACTTATAGACCATCCTCATCCGCATCTTCATTTTAGGAATTGTTTAAAGAGAGGGTTAAATTGGCCAGTTGACTGGTCCTTGAAGGAAAAAGCCTGACATTGTCAGAATAGAGAATCCTTGCACAGGGACAGTTGTAACAGACTCCTTTATAATGTCTTAATTACCTGTGGTAACCTGTTGGTCACTGTCATCTTTCTCCCTGGATACCTGAGCAAAGCAGGAAATTCATACAGGGCTTTGTCTGCCAAGCACGAGCACCAAAGGCCCAGTTTACAATGTGCATGCAGATCTGGGGAGACTTAATAGCAAGTGTCCATTAGTCAGATTCCTATGCAGCAGCCTTAAGAGACCCACAGAAAGGCTGACAATCCAGGGAACAATATCAGTAAGGAAGATACTGCCCCCCTCCAGCTAACCTGCATAGAGCAGTCACAGCATACAGGTGTTAGACTGCGGCTGCACAAGGACCTGTTGCTGAAAGAAAGAAATCCCAGCTAACATAGTTCTAAGGGAGAACTCCACATTGTTAAGAAAAAAAAAATATTATAACATGTACAATTGCTACTCAAGCATGTAGTAACTTACTAAAGTGGAGGTCCGCCAGGAACTAAAAAAAATTAAAAGTCAGCAGCTACACATACTGTAGCTGCTGACTTTTAATAATAGGACACTTACCTGCCCTGGAGTCCAGCGATGTCGGCACCCACCGCCGATCTTCGGAACAGGGGTCAGATGCAGCCGTGTCCATTGCGGGTAAGGGAACCCAGACATGTAGCATTGCAGCTTCACGTAGGGCTAGGCGACCAGTAGCAGAGCGAGGAGGGAGGATGGAGCCGGGCTGCTGACGTCAGCCACAGCGGCTGCTGGCCCGAGCTCCTGGATGTGTGGAAAAGGACACCTGTCTAAAAACACCTGAGGGGGGGAGGAATCCAATCAGTGGAAGTTACACTTTTGGGTGGAACTCTGCTTTAAATAACCTTCCCAATTCAAACTGCAGCTGCTGAAGTTTCCTAGGCACTCCAAAAAAGACAATGTAAAAGTTGTTTTACGTGAGAAAAACTAACTACTGCTAAAGGAATACTGACACTGCAGAGCACTACTACAACAGGTGTTTCATTAAAGAGAGCCTACAATAGCGATAACAACCTTGCTTAAACAGCAAAGATGGGCCGAACACCCCCCTGTGCGATTTGCAGCAGACTCCCGAACAGGGGAAATGTTCTAACCCACACAGCGAACCCCATTGCAGTCTATGGTAGTTGAACATGAAAAAAATCAAAAGTGCCCATTTTGAAGGCGTATATGCAAGTGACTGGCCATAAAAGGGGTATGGGGGTCTGGGTACTGCCCTGGGGGATATGTATAAAAAAAAAATCATTTTTTCAGGAGCAATGATTTTAATGATGCTTAACCACTTGCCGACCGTCAATCGGCAATTGACGGCGGCAAAGTGGCTCTGTAACGCGGATCGCCGTCATCTGACGGCGGCCGCGTGATCGCGCCTAGTGGGCGCGCCCGCGCGCTCACTGTGTCCGGGGAGGGCCGGGGAGTGGGTGCGGCGGCTTCGATTGCCGCCGGCTACCCACGATGGCCCCCCCGGAGCGAAGGAGCGGAGGTCCGTGTAAGTAAACACGGACCTCCGCTCTGTGAAGGGGGAAGGGCTGTGATCACAGCCTTCCTGTACATGAAGGCTGTGACCACTTCCCTTCCCCTGTTAGGGCAGTCCCCCCACAGTTAGAACACGCCCAGGGAACATACTTAACCCTTAGAGCGCCCCCTGCAGGTTAACCCCTTCACTGCCAATGACATTTACACAGTAATCATTGCATTTTTATAGCACTGATCGCTGTATAAATGCCAATGGTCCCAAAAAAGTGTCAAAATGGTCCGACATGTCCGCTGAAATATCGCAGTACCGCTAAAAATTGCAGATCGCTGATATTATTAGTAAAAAATAAAAAAAAATAAAAACCCCAAAAATTAATTCTCATCACCCGTAAGCGTGACCACTTTTGCGCAAACCAATCAATAAACGCCAATTGCAATTTTTTTATCGCAAATATGTGGAAGAATATAAATCGGCCAAAAACGGTGAAAAAAAATGTTTTTTTATATTTTTTTTTTGGATTTGTATTTTAGCAAAAAGTAAGAAATTTGGATTTTTTTGCAAAATTGTCGCTCTTCTTTTGTTTATAGCGGCGATCAGAAATGACGCAGACAGGATCAAATACCACCAAAAGAAAGCTCTATTTGTGGGAAAAAAAGGACGCAAATTTCGTTTGGGTACAACGTCGCATGACCGCGCAATTGTCAGTTAAAGCGACGCAGCGCCGAATCGCAAAAAGGGCTCCGGTCCTAAAGCTGGAAATCCTTCCGGTCCTTAAGTGGTTAAAGTGCAACAATGAAAATGAAAAATTCCTTTAAATATCGTGCCTGGGGGGCTGCTTAAACACTTCAGCCCCGGAAGGCTTAATGACCTGCCCATTTTTTGTGATTCGGCACTATGTTACTTTAGCTGACAATTCATGTCCTTTTTTTCCCCACAAATAGATCTTTCTTTTTTGTGTTATTTGATCATCTTGTATTGATCCCCAATAAGCGTATATTGATTGGTTTGTGCAAAAGTTATAGCGGGATAGATTTATGCCATTTTTATTATTATTTTTTTTTTTTACTAGTAATGGCATCGATCAGTGATTTTAGTGGGGCTGCGACACTGTGGCGGACAGATCGGCCACTTAACTGACATTTTTGACTCTTTTTGATTACAGTGATCAGTGCTAAAAATATACACTGACATTCTACTAATGACACTGGCAGGTAAGGGATTAACATCAGGGGCGATCAAGGGGTTAAATGTGTACCCTCAGTGTGTGTTCTAACAGTATGGGGGATGGGCTGCCTGGGACAACACACAGATCTCTCTTCCTGCATAGCAGAAAGACAGGATCTGTGTTTTATCTCCATTCTGTCTCTGTGGGGAATGATCGTGGGCGGCCAGCGGACATCGTGTCTGATGGACCCGCTGATTGGCTCCCCCACTGGCCAATGGAGGGGCCCACAAAAGCTAGTGCACGAATCGCTGTAACGGTGCAGCGATTTGTGCAGCCGAGCCACTTTGCCTCAGTATAACTGTGGCGTGTGGTCGGCAAGTGGGTAATGTGCCTGTAAAGTGGCGCATTTGTAGCATATACAGAACATGCTACAGCAAAACTGACATCCCATTTAAAATGGCTCACGGTTTCAATTGCCAGCACCCAGCGATTAAAAATTAAAGAAATAAAATGGTGTGCCCCCCCCCCCCAAGTCCATACCAGGCCCTTCGGTCCGCCCCTCCCCCCTCCCTATGTGAATGGGTATTGGGTATACCACTACCCATTCACTAAAAAATGTGTCAAAACGTAAAAAACACAAAAAGACAGTTTTTGACAAATCCTTTATTAAAAATAGAAAATAAAAATTAGAAAAATGTCCCGTGATGTAATCCACCGTCAATCACGCTGCCTGACGGACCCAAAAAATCAAACTATAGGAAAACGCTTCTCCTCCATTGGAGGCTACCCACCGTATGCACTCTCTGCGCTTTGACAGCTCTTATATAAGCAAAGGGAGGGCCACCTGGTGACATAACCGGGTGGCCCGTCCCCTTCTGATGTCATGCGATACGACACTGCGTTGCTTTAACTGACAATTGCGCGGCCGTGCAATGCTGTACCCAAACAAAATGTATGTCCATTTTCTCCCACAAATAGAGCTTTCTTTTGGTGGTATTTGATCACATCTGCGGTTTTTGTTTTTTGCGCTATAAACAAAAAAAGACCTACAATTTTGAAAAGAAAACAATATTTTTTACTTTCTGCTATAAAACATATCCAAAAAAAATGTAAAAAATCTATTTTCTTCATCAATTTAGGCCAATATGTAATCTGCTGCATGTTTTTGGTAAAAAAAAATCCCAATAAGCGTATATTATTATATTGCAAGCAAATAATTTTACTTTTTTTCTTCTTTGGACAAGGTTTGGCATTCCCCCAAGATTGGGAACACAGATTTACCCCATATACTAAACAGTTTTTTTTTTTTTTTTAAGTGAACAGTGCCTAATCTTTAAGTCAATCAAACCTTGATGAATGACCTATTTAGCATGCCCTAAAAAAGTGATCTTAAATGTACATATTGAAAAAAAAAAAAAAAAACAACACACACAATCTTATCTTATGTTGTTTTCTTCATTTTTCCAATCTTTTCCTCATTAAGGTTTTTCTTTATTGGAAACCACTGATCAGAGACATACAAGTGTGCAATTAGTGTCCCTGAAATGCTAGTTACCTGGCTGTCATGCTGATCTAAGCTACAGTACTTTATGAGACACTTAACCCATATCTCCAAATTGTGCCTCATTTGGAGAGACTGTCTCTCTTTTGAGACCAAATCCCTCTGTCGTTCGAGTAGACACATTTGTCCTTTTTTTTTAGTCTGATGAGCACGTCTTCAGTACAAAATGTACTATCTGGCAAAGTGTTACACAGTACAAAACGTTTTATTCAATCTCTATATTAATGTATTTGTTATTTTGAAAGCCAATATACAGGAAAAAATAGAGGTCAAAAAAGCACTTGCATGGTTTAGCCAATTATTTTCTGCATGTTAAATCTTTGTGATCCTTGTGACCAGGCTTGTGGCCTGGATGTGACTGCATGCTAAAACGCTTTACCCCGCTGTTGCCTGATTCTGGGTCACTCGAGTGCTAAAGTAAGTACAATCCTGTGACCCACAAGAGAAGTATGGCCAAAAAAGCTTTGGGCATACTTTTATTTTAAGACAGTCTAGCAACAAAAATTTAGAAAAGTCTGTGAGCAGTGGAATATGTTCCTCTTGGTATTGGTTTCCTCAAAGTTTGAATTGCTCAACATTGCACTTGCTGTATACTGTTTGTCCACAAGATGTCAGCACTGCAACACAACATTGCATCTATGTTTTTTCTTTTTTTTTAATTCATTCTTTGGCATTTCTTGTAAATCTTATTCTGTCTTTTGCAATGTCCACACACACACACACACATAAAATAAAATAAAAATATATATATATATATATATATTTTTTTTTTTTTTCTGAACAAGAAAATTACACACATACAGTATACATTATCTTTCTGAGATAATTGTACATTCAGGAAGTAGTAGGCAGGGCTTTATTTACATGGCATACTGCCCTAGGTGCAACATTGCATCTATGTTTTTTTTTTCAATTCATTCTTTGGCATTTCTTGTAAATCTTATTCTGTCTTTTGCAATGTCCACACACACACACACACATAAAATAAAATAAAAATATATATATATATATATATATTTTTTTTTTTTTTCTGAACAAGAAAATTACACACATACAGTATACATTATCTTTCTGAGATAATTGTACATTCAGGAACTAGTAGGCAGGGCTTTATTTAGATGGCATACTGCCTTAGGTGCATCTCAATGTTTACAGCCCTTTGTAAAGTTCTATCTTTTTATTGTACAATTAGGTATTTGAGGCGGTTTGCTGTCTGCATTGCTGCCCCTGCACCTTTTTGCCCTGCTGATTTAGGTAGTGGCCCCACCTCTGAGTTAATAACAGCTGAGCTGGAAAGTGTTCAGCTAAAATGGTTTAGATTTTCTGCAAAAACGCTATCAAATTATTGCTTATCCAAACTTGCTTATAGTATAAATTCCCACACACACGAACAGAAAATCACACAAAAAATCTAGCTTTCGAAGCGATTGTACGATAATCGGATCATTGGTACAGAGCTTTCGAGAGTCGATCATGACAGTTCATCCGATATTATTATATACGATCCAATATTATTCGTACAATGCCAAATTGTACGATTTTCGTTTAATCAGTACAGTTGTCATCTGAAAATACAATACGAATACACTACAACACATGACATCACTTCCGATTTTTTATTCTGTTGTATGAGAATTTTCATGACTTAAGTAAACTCTTCAGGTTTCGATCTGAGATTAGCATGCAAAAAAAATGGACGATCATTAGTCCGATAATCTCATTGTGTGCACCGGGCATTAGGTACATATAATATAGTATCAGTTACATATATTTATGCCTTCCATCTGAATGTGTTTGACTGGTCTAACAGGAATACATATGTAAATATTACATGTATACTTCTGTCACTGCTATCTGCTAAATAAGAATGTCATTCCAGTCACCTCTGTTTGTCCTTATTGCATACTCCATACAGCCAGACTGAGGTAGAGGAGGACTGGGAACTTTGGGCCTTGAAGGTACCAATACAACCAACTAGCACTATTATGGTAGGACAGCTTCCTGTAGGCTAAAAGTGCACCACCAGTGGCGGCCCGTGCATTAGGGGCACACGGGCGCCGCCCCGCCCCCCCATCTATGCTTCTGATCCCTGATCTACATACAGGGGCGCCAAACTATGGATTCCAATGGGGGGGGGGTGTTTTGAAGCACCTGATTAGAGCCAGAGGCTCTAATCGGCTCAAAAAAGAGTGGGCTCCAGGCACAGAGCACTGAAGCCCACCCAGTTGTGTGACAATAACGAAATGAATATTCTTTATCGCCACACTGATCCTCCTCCCAGCCAATCGGGAAGCGGGTCTGAGACCCATCACCCGATTGGCTGAAAGTACAGGCGATCCTAGTGGACGCCTAGGAGGAGGAGAGAAGAGATGCATGGCATCTCTATTAGAGGACACTGAAGCTGCTGCCTGGGACACAGCTTGTCGCCCATCACCCACTGCCTGACACGCCACTAAGATGTGGTAAGTGACGGGCAGACAGCGGGTGGGTGTGGGGTGCCGTTAAGTGCCGCTGGCCACCAGGGGGGGTGGCGGGGGGGCTGAATTACCGCCATGCTGCTGGCCCGGGGGGGGGGGGGTGTGCTGGAAACGTCTGTGCCGCTAGCCGCCTGGGGGTGTTGGTTGATTGCTGCCCCCCACCAAAAAAAAACCACTGTGCACCACACAGAGTTTGCCACAGCGATTGGTGGACATGGTGAAAGATGATTGATGTCTTAAAGCAGTGGTTCTCAACCCCTGTTCTCGGGACCCATTAACAGGCCAGGTTTGCAGGATAACTGAAATACATCACAGGTGATATCATTTGCTGCTCAGTGATTGCAGTATTCTAGTCTGTATCTCCCCAAGGTAATACATAAAATCTGGCCTGTTGGTGGGTCCTGACGACAGGAGTTGAGAACCACTGTCTTAAAGAATAAGATTTAGACATGTGCATGACGAAAACATTTGTTTCGTTTCGTTTCGATCCGTTAATCTAGTAATTTCGATTAGTTAAATTCGGTTGATTCGTTCAATTCATATTCGGAATTCATATTCGGAATTTTCAAATTTTCTTCAAATTAACGGATTTTTTTTTATTCAAAATGTTCAAATTGATAAATTCTCGAATTGGTCGAAACAAAAACGTTATGTTTTTTTCAAATCAAATGCAGCAAAGTGAACAAACAAAAGAAAATCTTCATCAAATGATTACAATGACCCTTTAAATCACCTTTGGCTTAACAAAAACAACAATCAACAAGCAGCCAATCAACAAGCGTTTCACTCGTTTGCCCTTAGAAGCCATCACAGCCATGCTTACTAATGGCATGGCTGTGATTGGCTAGTGCATCATGTGACCCAGCCTCTATATGGGCTGGAGTCACGTAGTGCCGCGTGCCACATGCTCTCAGGCTAGAGTAGGGAGAGGATGCTACCGCTGTGAGGAATAGATTACAGTTCTAATATAATCTCATCCTGCATTACAGACAGGTTCCTGGCGGTGCTGTGAGGCAAAAGATTAGCGTTCTAAAACAATCTGATACTGGAGTAGGTACAGTTTCCTAGTGCTGTGAGGGAAAGATTAGCGTTCTAATATCATCTCATCCTGCATTACAGACAGGTTCCTGGCTGTGCTGTGAGGCGAAAGATTAGCATTCCAAAACCATATGATACTGGAGTAGGTACAGTTTCCTGGTGCTGTGAGGGACAGATTATTGTTCTAAAATCATCTCATACTGCAATAGGGAGAGGTTCCTGCTGCTGGTGCGAGGGACAGATTAGTGTTCTAAAATCATCTCATACTGCTATAGGGAGAGGTTCCTGCTGCTGGTTTGAGGGACAGATTAGTGTTCTAAAATCATCTCATACTGCTATAGGGAGAGGTTCCTGCTGCTGCTTTGAGGGACAGATTATTGTTCTAAAATCATCTCATACTGCTATAGGGAGAGGTTCCTGCTGCTGGTGTGAGGGACAGATTGGTGTTCTAAAATCATCTCATACTGCTATAGGGAGAGGTTCCTGCTGCTGGTGTGAGGGACAGATTATTGTTCTAAAATAATCTCGTACTGCTATAGGGAGAGGTTCCTGCTGCTGGTGTGAGGGACAGATTATTGTTCTAAAATCATCTCATACTGCTATAGGGAGAGGTTCCTGCTGCTGCTGTGAGGGACAGATTAGTGTTCTAAAATCATCTCATACTGCTATAGGGAGAAGTTCCTGCTGCTGGTGTGAGGGACAGTTTAGTGTTCTAAAATCATCTCATACTGCTATAGGGAGAGGTTCCTGCTGCTGCTGTGAGGTACAGATTATTGTTCTAAAGTCATCGCATACTGGTATAGGGAGAGGTTCCTGCTGCTGGTGTGAGGGACAGATTAGTGTTCTAAAATCATTTCCATACTGCTATAGTGAGAGGTTCCTGCTGTTGGTGTGAGGGACAGATTAGGGTTCTAAAATCATCCCATACTGCTATTGGGAGAGGTTCCTGCTGCTGCTGTGAGGGACAGATCATTGTTCTAAAATCATCTCATACTGGTATAGGGAGAGGTTACTGCTGCTGGTGCGAGGGACAGATTAGTGTTTTAAAATCATCTCATACTGCTATAGGGAGAGGTTCCTGCTGCTGGTGTGAGAGACAGATTATTGTTCTAAAATCATCTCATACTGCTATAGGGAGAGGTTCCTGCTGCTGGTGTGAGGGGCAGATTATTGCTTTAAAATCATTGCATACTGGTATAGGCAGATGTTCCTGCTGCTGCGAGGGATAAATTATTGTTCTAAAATCATCTTATACTGGTGTAGGGAGAGGTTCCTGCTGCTGGTGTGAGCGGTGCATTTCTTGCACAAAAATAAAAAGTGCACCTATGTTGCTGTTTTTTAAAAAAAAGAATAATAATTTATTATTCTTTTTTTTTTTTTTAGTATTAATAAATAGTGCTACATAGTACATTTGCACCTTGCTGTGTATTTCTTGTGCAAAAATAAAAAGTGCGTCTACATTGCTGGTTTAAAAAAATATATATATTTTAAATATTACATTTGCGGCCAGCGGTGCATTTCTTGCACAAAAATAAAAAGTGCATCTGCATTGCTGGTTTTAAAAAAAAAAAGAATATGAATTTGTTATTCTTTTTTTTATTATTAATAAATAGTGCTACATAGTACATTTGCGTCCAGAATGAGGAGAGCGTCAAATAAGGGACGTGGTCGTGGTGCTGCTGGTGTTGGTGGTGTTGGTGAAGTTCCTGTTGCAAGGAGAGGACGTGGTCGATTTGTGCCAGCTACACGCACAAGTGAAACACCTTCCTCAGGGGCGAGTAGTCGACAGAACCTTCAACGTTATATGGTAGGCCCGAATGCCGCTCAACGAATGGTGAGGCCAGAATAAGTACAGGCGCTAGTAGAATGGGTGGCTGACAATGCCTCCAGTTCCTTCACATGTCTCCCACCCGGTCCCTTGATGAAAGCTCAGAGTTGGCACCTGAACCCCATGGCCATCTGTCTTTCACCTCAACCCCTTGTAAATCAGCCAAGCAGTCTGAGCCCCAAGTCATGCAGCAGTCTCTTATGCTTTTTGATGACTCTGCAGGTGTGCATTCCATGGGCCATCCACATAGCCCTGCCCCAGAAGTGGAAGACATTGAGTGCACCGATGCCCAACCACTTCTGT
>BLSH010366113.1:234525-252312 GCA_018402905.1 Glandirana rugosa
GAGATTGTCATGATAAGTGGACCAACGGCGGTGTGTGCGAACCGTGGTATACTTGGTTTATTCAAATAGAACCAGAGTAGTCTGATGTCCTATACCAAGGTCATTAGGTACAGGAATCAGACGAAAAGAAGTCGTTTGACAGACGCCCGAAAGAACATGTAGTAGAAATCTTCTCCGAAGGAAGACCCTACTGTCAGTACGTCTGGTTAAACTACGTCACACGCCAGATACCAGACTCGTGACTGTCCGACTGGGGGGTGGGGAAGTTGGAGACGTCGTTACGGCCGTCGGGAGTATGTAGATAAAGGGTTTCTAGACTCTGAAACTGAGCTGCAGCACGGTGGCCAAGACCATACAGTGGTTTAACAGGACAGGTTCCACTCAGAACAGGCCTCGCCATGGTCGGCCAAAGAAGTTGAGTGCACATGCTCAGCGTCCTATCCAGAGCTTGTCTTTGGGAAATAGATGTATGAGGGCTGCCGGCATTGCTGCAGAGGTTGAAGGGGTGGGGGGTCAGCCTGTCAGTGCTCAGACCATAGACCGCACACTGCATCAAATTGGTCTGCATGACTGTCATCCCAGAAGGAAGCCTCTTCTAAAGATGATGTACAAGAAAGCCCGCAGACAGTTTGCTGAAGAAAAGCAGACTAAGGACATGGATTACTGGAACCATATCCTGTAGTCTGATGAGACCAAGATAAACTTATTTGGTTCATATGGTGCCAAGCGTGTGTGGCGGCAACCAGGTGAATAGTACTGTTAGAGAAATTCTGCATTTCTGGACCTTTTTTGGCGATATGTGCGCATACGCGCACATTCACGCGCGCCCGCGCACACCCGCCCCGGAACGGCGCCAAATGGCTCTATGTCTGCTGTGCATGCCCTGCAGCAAGTACTGTCTGATCTACAGCGTGTAGTGTGTGTTCCTGAGCAACCTGTACTCTGATCCTCTGTTCCTGTGATTGCTTGACTTTGTTGATTTCTGCCTGCACCGACCCCTGGACTGTCTACGAACACTTTCCTGCCTAGCCCTCCTGTACTTTGCCTGCCCGCCTGTTGATGACCCTGCCTGAGCCCGACCATCCATCTGCCTGCTCCTCTTGTACCGCACTGCCAGCCTGTTCTATGACCCGGCCTGTACAACCACTCTTCAAGTGCACTAGTGCCCTAACGGACTCCTACCAACACCAATGACCCAGTCCGACCCTCCTGCACTCCCGAGCCACCTGTCTACTCTACCAGGGGTTCCCGAGTCAGGGTAGTAAGGGAGGTTACCTAAGTCAGACTCATCTACCAGGTACGTGACAGTATCAGACAGCCATCATCATCCATTACGAAGGAACTGTGTGAGCAGGTGACCAGCCTTGCCCAAGCGGTGAGGGATCTGCACTCTGGCTACCTCCGGCTGGAGGATCAAGTCCGGGAGCTCCACCAGTATGCATTCACCACAGCACCCATGGAGCCAGAAGTACCTTTGCTCGAATGGTTTGCAGGGGACCGTAAGAAGTTTAGGGCATTTCGCTGTTCCTGTGAACTTTTCTTCTCTCTGCAACCCAGTGTCTTCTCTCGGGAAAATACCAAAGTGGGTTGGTCATCTCACTCCTCCTAGGTGAGCCACAGGCCTGGGCTCACCACCTCCCGGAGTGCTCAGCTCCCGAGACCACAAGCCTCGCCCGGTTCTTCCAGGCTATGGCCAGACTCTATGAGGACCCACATCTAGCCGCCGCTGCAGAGGCCGCGCTCCATGTCCTCCAGCAAAGGCCACCGCCCCGCTGAGGACTATGTGGCGGAGTTCCAGCGCTGGAGCGCTGACACCGCATGGAATGATGCGGTTCTTCAATCCCAGTTCCGGCTGGGGCTGTCCGAGTCTCTGAAAGATGAATTGGCTCGGGTGGGCGTACCTCCAACCCTGGACGCCTTGATCGATTTGGCCATTCAAATCGACCGCCGCCTGCGGGAACGTTGTACCGAAAGGTCTGGCACCCCCACGTACTCCTCCTACTCTGAACTTCCTCCTGTACCACGGCTGCCCAGGCCACAACGCCCACCTCTCTCCTCCGAAGAAAGGTGGAGACGATTGTACAACGGGTTGTGTCTGTATTGTGGAGGATCTGAACATGCAGTACTGACCTGCCCCATTAAGTCCGGTAAGGTCCCGCCATGCAGCCAAGGAGAAATACTAGCCATACCCGATCCCAAGACACATGCAGTCCTTGCCATAGTCCTGCAACTGCCCAGTGGGGAGGTCTCTGTCTCTGCTATTATAGACACGGGAGCCTGTGGCTGCTTCATGGACCTTGACTTCACAGCTTTACATCAGGTACCCCTCAAGCCCAAGGCACATCCAATGACCCTTCGCCTGGCCGACGGGTCACCCATCAAATCCTGGTTGATAACCCATGATACCATCCCTCTGTTGACCCGAGCATGCAATGGTCATTCTGAACTTCTGCTCTTTGACACCATGGCGTCTCCACTGTCTCCAGTCATCCTTGGACTCCCCTGGCTTTGGGCACACTGCCCCCACATCAACTGGGTCACTGGCAGCGTTCAATTTCCCTCAACTTATTGCCAGCACCACTGCTTCCCACCTCTGACTGGATCCCTCCTAGCAGCCTCTTGCCTGGACTCTGACCCGGACTCGGATGTCCGCCTTGCTGTCCCTGAGTACCATGACTTTCTTGATGTGTTCAGCAAGAAAGGGGCGGATGCCCTGCAGCCACACTGTCCCTACGATTGCCCTATAGAGTTTCTTCCAGGCATGGAGGTCCCAATTGGCAGAATCTACCCCCTCTCGGAAAAAGAGTTGGCAGCGCTTAAGTCCTACCCGGATGAGAATCTGGAGAAAGGATTCATCCGGCCCTCCACGTCCCCTGCCGGGGCCGGGATCTTTTTTGTTGAAAAAAAGGACAAGTCCTTGATGCCCTGTATTGACTCCAGGGACCTCAACAAAATCACTGTAAAGAACCGGCACCCCTCCTTCCTTCCCAACGTGGTACCTGAGAGTGCCGTACCTGCGGTGCAGAACATCACCAATTTCCTCGCAAGAAATAACCAGCTCCTTCAGGAAACCCTGTCTCAGACGCAGGAGCTCAGCAAACGGGCCTTTGATAGAGGGAGGCAGGGGGGACTGGATCTAAAGCCTGGTGACCAGGTCTGGCTTTCTACCAGGAACCTAAGGCTCTCGTGCCCATCATGGAAGCTTTGACCTAAATTCATGGGCCCCTTTCCAGTCAAGAGGAAGCTCAATAATGTGGCTTACGAACTGAACCTGCCCTCTTCGCTTCGAGAACACCCGGTGTTCCATGTCACCCTGCTCAAACCCGTAACAAGGAATCTGTTCTCTGGAAGGAACACGACCCCACCTGAACCGGTTCTTGTGGATGGAGAGGAGGAGTACGAAGTCGAGGCCATCCTCGATTGCAGAAGAAGAGGGGGTTTGGTTCAGTACCTTTTCAAGTGGAAAGGGTATGGACCGGAAGAAAGATCCTGGGAACCTGAAGGACAGGTCCATGCATAGGAACTTCTCCGGTCTTTTTGGAGGACTCACCCAGATCTGAGGGCCCGGCTGGGCATCCGGAGGCTGCCCCTTGGGGGGGGGCAATGTTAGAGAAATTCTGCATTTCTGGCCCTTTTTGGCGCTATGTGCGTTCACGTGCGCACGTGCCGGAAACGGTGCCAAATGGCTTTATTTCTGCTGTGCACGCCCTGCAGCAAGTGCTGTCTGATCTACAGCGTGTAGTGTGTGTTTCTGAGGAACCTGTACTCTGTTCCTCTGTTCCTATGACCCGGCTTGCCTGACTTTGCTGATTTCTGCCTGAACCGACCCCTGGACTGTCTACGAACACTCTCCTGCCTAGCCCTCCTGTACTTTGCCTGCCCGCCTGTTGACGACCCTGCCTGAACCCGACCATCCATCTGCCTGCTCCTCTTGTACCACACTGCCAGCCTGTTCTACGACCCGGCCTGTACGACCACTCTTCAAGTGCATGAGTGCCTTAACGGACTTAAGGGTGTCTTGCCTACAGTCAAGCATTGTGGTGGAAGTGTCATGGTCTGAGGCTGAATGAGTGCTGCCGGCACTGGGGAGCTATAGTTCATTGAGAGAGCCATGAATGCCAACATGTACTGTGACATACTGAAGCAGAGCATGATCCCCTCCCTTTGGAGACTGGGCCGCAGGGCAGTATTCCAACATGATAACAACCCCAAACACACCTCCAAGACGACTGCTGCCTTGCTAAAGAAGCTGAGGGTAAAGGTGATGGACAGGCCAAGCTTGTCTCCAGACCTAAACCCTATTGAGCATCTGTGGGGCATCCTCAAATGGAAGGTGAAGGATCGCAAGCTCTCTAACATCCACCAGCTCTGTGATGTCGTCATGGAGGAGTGGAAGAGGAGTCCAGTGGCAACCTGAGAAGCGCTGGTGAATTCCATGCCCAAGAGGTTTAAGGCAGTGCTGGAAAATAATGGAGGCCACACAAAATATTGACACTTTGGGCCCAATTTGAACATTTTCACTTAGGGATGTACTCACTTTTGTTGCCAGCGTTTTAGACATTAATGGCTGTGTGTTGAGTTATTTTGAGGGGACAGCAAATGTACACTGTTATACAAGCTGTACACTCACTACTTTACATTGTAGCAAAGTGTAATTTCTTCAGTGTTGTCACATGAAAAGATGTAATAAAATATTTACAAAAATGTGAGGGGTGTACTCACTTTTGTGAGATACTGTATCTATCTATCTATCTATCTATCTATCTATCTATCTATCTATCTATCTATCTATCTATCTATGTAACTATCTATTTATCTACTGTATCTATCCAGCATATATTCCAACTGTGTATTTAGCTGCCTGCTGGGAGTTCCAATTTAATTTTATTCTACATGACCTCTCTAAACAAAGCATTGTTTTCTGACTGTTTTCATTTTACTACACTTCTTACATAGAACATCGTAATAACAATAGACATATTTCTAAATGTTCTTGAGTCTAAAATTTTAACAAAATCCCTATGCACACATTGCTACTCTGGCTCCAAAAATACAGCTGCTGTTGTCAATATTAGTAGTCTAATCATTTATTTAGTAAAAATGATCATTTATTTATTGCTTAATTAATAATATATTCAATACCATGACTTATTTATTACAGCCCAACATGTTTTGCTGCTCAGTTTATTGGAATGTGAACAATAAACAGGGAATTTATATTTTATTGATAAAACTGAAACACGTTATACAAAACTGTTCAATCTGGACACAGAATATTCACAGATAGGACCTAGAAATTACAGCAGGTAATACCCAAATTGTAAATTAAAAATAAACCATGAGCTTGCTGCTAAAAGTAAGTGTTACTGTGTACACTATAGGGACGTTATGGTAAAGGATCGAAATAGACATTTAGGCTGCGTTCAGTTCTAAGGGTTATACGTGGTATAATGCAGTCAGCACCTGCACAGAAACCACAGAATTTACAGCAAACATAAAACTGTCATATGGAATATCCAGCCTAAATGAATTTTACTCTATCAAAGTGAGTTTTGGGGTTCAAAGAAATGTTAAGCAAAGCAGTAAAATGCACATGTAGCTGTTCATTTCCAAGAACTGCTTTGCAGGGAAATGCAGCAATACATAAAAAATGCATGTCAGCACACAAAGCCACACGTCATTACTCATATCAGGGCTTATGTTGTGTGGTCTTCTTTTCAAACACTTTAAAGAGGGAAAAAGGGGGTACCACATCCAAAATTGTAATGCAAAAATCAAAAGAAAAAAGCAAGTAAACTACATATTGCACAACTAAAGATTTGCAATGGGGCAGAGTAAAGATGACATTTCTTGGGATATCATGGGAGCCGGTATTACTTGTGGTTAAAAGTCATTACATCTGAATTTGGTGTAGAGCACTCCCTCATTATATTTCAAGCTATTCTGTTTCATAAGGGATCTCTAGCTGGCAATGTTTGATGATTAGTCCCTAATTCAATCCACTTATTCGTGGTGCTGAGTGGTCTCCTATTTATGCACACTCGCCCCAGGGCACAAGTACACTGTGAACCCAGCTGTAGGTTTTTTAGCTGCCTTTCTAATATTCATTCCATTAATTTATCCATTCTTCTGGTGAAGTGGAATATCCTGCAAAACATGTTGGGGGACTTTTGGGACCCCCTTACCAGCTCTCACCTTGATATCCAGAATGATGGCCTGACCAAGACTTAGAATACAATTGTGAGTGTTATACTTGTTTTTGTGTGTTGTAAAAAAAAAGGGGGGGGGGCTCCACACAAATTGTAGAAGATATAAAGCTAATCACAGTGCTTTAGGTAATATGTGGATAATTTGGATAGTTGGGTTTCTTCATGTCAATATAAATGTGTGCTTTTATGAACGAGTTTTGTATAATCCTTCAGTACCAAGAAAGTCCACTTGCTTTTTTCCTTTTGATTTTTCTTTCTCTTCTTTTTCCCTTTCTATCATTTTGTTACCTACCATACACCTTCCTCCATTTTTGTATCTCTTTTCAAACACTGTTTTTGCTTTTCAAACATAAATGCATGCATTTTAGAAGAAATGGACTAGCTGCGTGTGAATAAACACATCACAGTGCAAAGCAAGCCAAAGGCAGTCTTTCAACTGCCATGTGTACTCTTTAGATAAAGTCAATGGGATTTTGTTGACCTGCATTTGGCATGTGTACCAAAAGCATGTCAAGTTCAGAAAAACCTTGCATTCATAAAGCGCTGGAGAAGAGCATAACTATAACTATATGAAGACAAGTTCTATGTATGTGTATGGACTTCAAAAATAGAAAAGAAAAAAGAAAAATGTCCAAATCTTCAAGATAAGACTACGAAAGAAAAATGTTTGATGCAGAATATTTGAAGTTTAAAAAAAAATCTTAATCCTTTCTATTACTTTAAGAAATAAAAATGGTTATGATGATGTTTTTTGGCCTTGCAAATCCTTAATATCAAACATTTTCATAATTGCCCCCTATATTTAGCATGTTGACCATCACAGTAATAAACAGTATGGAATTATTCCTAGAAAAGCGTTGTTGTTCTTTTGAATCTGGAAAGGGATTTGTAAAGGGCATTAGCGCCCTGGACTATTCTCTGCTGTCCACAGTGGTTCTTATTTGTGTGATACACACTCAGTCTGCTGTTCCTGCTGGCTCTTCCTGGTGTTCCCCTGGTCAACTTCCTGGTTCTAAGCACCTTATATCTGGGTCCCTAACCCCCGGGCCTTGGACTGGTATCGGTCCATGGCCTCTCTGCAGCCGGGCTGCATAGGCTGCTCTGTCAGTGGTGTGGCGGGCGGCCGAGCAGAGAGATGACATCATCTCTCTCAGCCCTCCCCTATCACCCCTGTTCTGGCCTAACAGCCACAAAGGGTGCACTGTCACAGATGCAGCGGGGGGGGGCGAGCATAGAGATTACATAATTTCTCACCACCTGTCCTTACTCTGAGACTCAGCCAATGCAAGCTGCATCTAGTAACAAGTGACAAGCTGCATCTGGAGGCAGGTGATGTGGCAAGTGACAAGCTGCATCTGAATGCAGGTGACATAGCAAGTAACAAGCTGCATCTCATGGCAGATGATGGTGGCAGACAACGATGGAAAGTGACATGCTGCATTTGGTGGCAGGCGTCGGTGGCAAGTGGCATACTGCATCTGGTGGCAGGTGACGGTGGCAAGTGACAAGCTGCATCTGGGGCAGGCGACGGTGGCAAGTGACAAACTGCCTCTGGTGGCAGGTGATGGTGGCAAGTGACATGCTGCATCTGGTGGCAGTCGACGGTGGCAAGGGACATACTGCATCTGGTGGCAGATGACAGTGGCAAGTGACACGCTGCATCTGGTGGCAGACAACGATGGCAAGTGACATGCTGCATCTGGTGGCAGGCGCCTGTGGCAAGTGGCATACTGCATCACATGGCAGGTGATGGTGGCAAGTGACAAGCTGCATATGTTGGTAGGTGATGGTGCCAAGTGACAAGCTGCAACTGGTGGCAGGTGATGGTGGCTAGTGACAAGCTGCATCTGGTGGCAGGCACCGGTGGCAAGTGACAAGCTGCATCTGGTGGCAGGTGATGGTGGCAAGTGACAAGCTTCATCTGGTGGTAGGCGGCAGTGTCAAGTGACAAGCTGCATTTGGCGGCAAGTTACACACTCAGGGCTCCCACTGATTCTGCATTATGGTGAGCTGGACTATTTATTTTTATATTACAATGTAATAACAAAAATAATTCACTGTACTCATCCTGGCACATACCAACCATGGTGTCGTAATGATTGAAGCTCTAACACCAGCCATTCCCCTGACAAATCTGCAGTGGAGACCGACTCCATCACCCCCCCCCCCCCCCACCGTGACACATCAGCCCCCTCCCTCTGGTCCTTGTCAAAATTTACTTCCACAAAACCGGTCTCCAGTACCAAAAGGGGACCACTGCCTTACATTGCTTCCACATGGAGGGGCTTGCTCACCATTGACCATCTGGAAAGTTGCCACCTGCTGGAGACCTATTGATACACTTTTTAATGTCTATTAAACATGAGTGCATATTTATTGTTTTTCATTTTACCAATATGTTTTAATAAGTGCTACACTTAGATAGTGGTGCCTTTCTCTCCTTTTTTCTGTTTATACAGTACATGGTTCTCTTGAATCTGCACTGGGATAATGTAAAGGGGCCTGTAAATAGAGCTTAATGTGTCATTCTTTAATAGAATAAGAAGTAAAAAGTAGAGTATAGCTAACTCATTGCAACAAAACAATAACCTTTCATTCTCCAGAGAGAAAAACTCTGATTGTTATGGTTGTTATTTGCACTTTTATATTAAAGTGTAATAATGAGTATGATCGCTGTCTAGCAGAGAAAATGCTGAGCATCCTCTTCCTAAACATTGGACCCCTTCTGGGAAGACTACAGGAGAAATGTCTCAGCTTGGTGACTAACTACTGGCGGAACCTGAAGTCACCTTTTCCTCTGGACAAGCCTGTTTTCCAAATGCAGTAATGTCATTCTGAATTGTTTTCATTATGCTTTAAGAAAGCCTGTAGGTATGCAGTTTATGCATAAATGGGGGCACTGACTTGGTAATTTCATTGAGTGTTTATGTACAGTCTATTGTAATCCCAGGAAATTCAGTGATAGCCTCTTCACACATTGTCAAGGCTACAGAGAAAAATAAATCATCCATTCTGGTATTTTAAACCTTTCCCTTGCATGTTCAAAAGGAATATCAATGAGTTTCAATGTATAGGAGTCTGTGATCGCTGCCAGAGTAGCTCTGCTTCTAAGGCCTGTCAGGTTTCATCCTAATGACTCAGATCTTGAAAGCTCTTCCCTTCATCTCTCTCCTCCTTTTGTCTCCGTGCAGCAATTGTCAGAACTTCAGACCTTGCCGAGCTCCTCTGCCCCTAGAGGTTTTGCTTCTGCATTGAACTCATTAAAAAAGGTTGCATCTAGTCCATGCAATTCTCAGCCTCGGTGACAGGAGCAGGGACGTGCGCAGAAGGGAGCGGGGAGTGTGGGGCTGGAGGGCAAGAAGACCAGAGAGAAGGAAGAGTTGTCATTGATCCTATATTGATTCTCTACTGAAGGGAAATTGCACAGGGTAGCACTGGGCATAGCTGATATCTGCAGAGGGGTTATTAAGCCTATAGCATCACAGCTGACAGGTGTTTCAGTGATACATTATAAAGCATTGTCTTAAAGGAGTTAAGCTAGGTAGTATCGTTGACGTGCAATGCAGCTGGCAATATAGTTGGGCCTAAATGATGAAGGGGTGAAGTGATAGGAGAGGATATTTAATGCTTCTTACATGTAGTTTATGTTTACATTCTCCCCAGCTCATAAGACAATAGCAGTGAATAACGTCTACCCGTTGTGTACTGTGATGGCTTTATCTTTAGAAAACCATTTTGACTATATACATTAAAGCAGTGAAATCCCTACAACACACAACTGCAAAGCTTGACATTGACACTAGGAGGTGATCTACACTGGGTAATAGAAAGGAGTAAGTGCTAAATGAGGGAGCTATGAGGGGAAGGGAGTCAGCGCTTTAATGGCAAAGGCTCGGGAAATGTGACTTTTCCAAACGTGACTTATATGCAGCTTTGTCTAGCCATGACCTATCCCAACAGAACGTTACTACAAATGGCTGTGCTGATCTCACTAGATGTACATGTTTCACACGGATTGCCTTCCCTTGCTATTCCCACCCCAAGGTAGATTGCTGATTTTAGAAGAAATAATTTTTTTTTTAAATAATTGATTTATGAAAATAAATTGAAGATAGAATTGCAAACAAAGTAAAAATTCCAGAACAGGTAAAGGAAAATAGAAGTGCAACTAAATTAATGAAAAAACATTAGATAAGTCTATATATTTTGGAAAGGTTTGATTTATTTGAACTGGAGTAAATGTGTTTAACAGCAAATATGATGGCTCTTTTTAAATTTGAGATCACTAACAAAGAAAAGATAAACTTTACACACTTTACAGTTTATGAAAAAAAGGTATAGGAGATTATTTAGAAATATTTGAAAAGTAAATGATTTTTATTATACTGGGCATGGCCTTTAATTTGCCCAACATTTCTGCTGCTATCACATTGTCACGTTGCCACTGAAGAACCATGCTGAGAATTTTACTTCCGGGTCAAATTCACAAATATTCCTGTAACATTACATATTTTTTTTGTTTTTAATGACTGAAAATTTAAAATAGTAGTAGTCATAGTAGTCTGGTCCTGGAGATGTCAGCCTGGCCCATCAAGCGTATGGGATGGCACCTGGATGGCTTGAGGCTCCAAAACATATGGGCCTGGATTGATAATTCAATACCCGCGGCAATTCAATACTAAACGGCACTGCCCACCTCTGTACTTCAACTGCTAAAAGAATTGAGATGAGCTGGCAGTATTCGTGTCTGCCTTATGTACAAACTTCAATATTGAAATTTAGCACATCTGTGGCTTCCATCATTACGGATTCCTTTGCTGATGTCCCATATGGACTTTTTATCACTTTAATTCACATTCACTGGTCAAGTGTGGATATTTCTATTTGGACATGATTGTATGATATTGTTTGGTTGGATACACATTCTTTCATCATTGTAATTTTGGTATAAGTCAATTTATATTACTGTAAATAGCGCAGCACTTTGTAACTTTTTTTTATGTGCAGACATGCATACCTCAGTAGTATGAGCATATCGATTCACATATCTTAAAAAAAAAAAAAAAAAAAAGACTGTTTGGCTATCCAGTGTCTAGCCTATGTCTATGCATATCTTAAGATTTATTTTCTGCCGGTAAAGTGATGGATATTTCAATTTAACAAGCAAACCTTTATACTTCTAGCCAGAATCAGTACTAGGAACAGCAAACCTAAATGTACTTATGTCATTTTAAATTATCTAATCAGATGAAAATACGACAAAACATCTCCAATTTGCTATGGGCTATGTTTTTTTATTTATTTAATGTTTTATAAAGTTAATGAGATAATTGCATGTTTCTTGCCCCTTTTGACCTTGCTAGTGTTTGGTCATGAAGAATGGCACCAGGACGTTTACATGAGTTTATGTCTGTTATCACTTTCTAAACTTTATAAGAAATATTACGCCACATGATTCCAACCAGGACCACTGTTACTAGACGTTTACTGTTTTTTTTTTAATCTGTGCTTGAAAAATTAGAAATGTATAGAATTATAAATTCTAAAATATAGTAATTCTCGTCAATATCAAATAGAAGTGTAAAAAACTAAACTTGCAACATGAATAGCAAGATTACACATATGAATATATTATAGATTGCCCCCTTGCTTGTAACTAGCAGCATACCTTGTGATCTTGTCAGAAAGCATGTTACAGTTATGCTGGTCTTCTGTTAATAGGTAACAGTGCATTAATATAGCATCCAAATATTTTCTTAGCTTTGGCACCTATTCATCAACTGTACAGTGCCAGGGGCGTAACTACAGGGGTTGCAGGGGTTCAATTGGAACCGTGTGCCTCCCTTGTACACCTGAATAGGAGGGATGGCGGGGGCGGCATTTAGAGGAACCAATCTCCTCCATTTTCCTCCTAATGGAGGAGATTGGTTACTCTGTATGCTGCCCTCGCCGCCCCTCCTATCCAGTTTAGTTGTCTTCAGCTATTCCCAGGGTCCCTGTGTGCTTCCCTGCCCCCCCCCCCCCCCCACACACACACACAAAGCTGCTGTCTTCCCCCCTCCTCTCTCCTGCTAGCTGCTACAGAAGAGGTGTCATGATGGAGAGATGGGAACGGGTCGGTAAATTTATTATTTACCAGCTCCTTTCTTTTCTGAATGGACAGAGTCAGTGATTGGTACCAGTTGGTTCATTCATAACTGAAGCATAGTAAACATTTTTTTACTATACTTCCATTTCTGAATGAATGGGAGGCTCGGTGCACAGCTATTCGTGTCCATTCATTCTGTGCAGCTGAGGCTACACAGATGGAGATTCAGGGCTGAGGTTTGTTTAGAACCCTGATATCTCATCAAAGTCCCCAACAGGGCACTTAAAAAAAATTGAAAAAAATTGTAAAAAAAATAAATAAAATGAAATGGTAAAAAAAAATAAAATTAAAATAAAAATTAAAATCTACTGACACCAGTGAGGGAACTACCAGGATTGCAAAGGTCTAAATTGTGACAGGGCCCTGACATTTCACCACCATGGGGAGGCCTGAAGATGGCAGGAAGGGGGCCCGCTGCAGAACTTGTGAATGGGGCCCTGCTGCAGTACCGTAATAAAGGGACCCACAATAGGAGTAAAGGGCCCCAGGATCAGTGGGAAGAGGGAAGGGCCTTGGCCAGGGGGCCTTCATAATTTCTTGCACCAGGGCCCTGAAGGTTCTAGTTAAGCCTCTGTACAGTATATAATATCTGCTGACCTACACAATGACATTCTACTGCTTGTTTACCAGGGATATGCCAATAGAGTCATTATTTAAGACTTCTTTTTTATTTAGCTTGTTTGCTGATTTGGTGTGGGGGCACACTGGATGCCTTCAGCTGCCATTGTGCTATTGCTGGGCATCCAGTGTGTCCCCACCAAGCTAGCCTGTGCCTAATATATCTACTGCTATATATGTTCCAACTTGGAGACTCAGAGTAAAGCCCCATACACACAATCAGAAAATCGTACGGAAAATACAGCTTTCAAAGCAATCGTACGATAATCGGATCTTTAGTACAGAGCTTTTGAGAGACGATCATGACAGTTCATCCGATGTTTTCCATTCGGACATGATCGGACATGCAAAAAAAATTTTCTCGCACGGTGCCCAATCGTATGATTTTCGTTTCATCAGTACATCTGTCATTCGAAAATGTAGTACAAATACACTACAACACACTACATCGCTTCCGATTTTTTATTCTAGCGTGCAAGAATTTTCGCGACTAAAGTAAACTCTTTCGATTCGATCTGAGATTAGCATGTGAAAAAAAACAGATGATCATTTGCCCAATAATCTCATTGTGTGTACCGGGCATTAGGACCACAATATACCGAAGTGCACAACAAAACCCTCTGTTTTTACTGTGAATTGTTAGCCAGGGTCAATTTGATTTGTTTGCAGGCTAGCTGGTAAGTGTGCTGGCAAGTTTTGTTTGTTTGTGATGAACTATGTAAGACTTGACCAGCCCAACCTAGCATCATGGATGAAAGGGCTCAACACAATATAGAAGCATAGATTTCTCTTCTCAGCAGTGATCATGGTAGGTGTAATCTGTGAAGCAGCTTACATGTCACAGGAATATGACATGCAGATATTACCTGGATCTAACCACAAAGCCAGCATTTGTCCTGTCCTGACATGGGCCCATATATAAAAGCATGAAAATAAATAATGTTAAAAGTATGATTTTTACAAAAACCTGGCATTTCTCTTCCATGGAGCTCATTCCATAAATCTCAAGTATTGAAAATGTCTTTCAGCGTCTTTACAACCATATACCTAGATATGTAAATATAATGGAATTCCCCTCAGATCTCATATGAAAAGTTTGAGGTCTTCCTTTAACTTTAACAAAATCAGACACATTTATTTCACAATAAATTAAAAAAAAATCATAATTAAAAACAAAAAGTGATTGGATTTCCCTACTAAATAAAAAAAGTAGAATGATGGTAATATTACCCTTTACTAGTGTTGCCACCTCATCCCTTTACACCCAAACACATGAAATGCACAGGTTCTGAGGCTAATTTAATGCAGGTAAGGCACCAAGTGAGTTTAATTACCACCTTAATCAGCCACAGAACCTGTGTAATTCATATGTGTTCGGGTTTAAAGGGATGAGATGGCAACCCTACCCTTTACATATGAATAAAATATAATGAACAAAAAAAAAATAGCGTAGAGCAGAATATAACTGAAGAAAGAAAAAAAACGAAAAGAGGAAGAGAAGATAATTCATATATATTGTTTTAGGATGAGCATTTAACTTTTAAAGGGAAACTTATGTGTTAGCCTAAAGTGTGTCCTAGAACCTTTGTCAGTTAATGAGACAGGGAGGTAATTACTCAGATACACCGGGCGTCTATTAGGTTGTAAATGATTCCCAGCTCTGCACATGCCAGGGAAGTGGAAAAGTTGTTAACGGCATCTGAATTTTGAATATCCATTTAATAATTTGATGAATAGGGTAGTGAAGTGAACTATGGTGCAATCAGATTAAAGTACACCTGTCATTAGAGAACCATGTAGACAGTTTGGAAGTTGGACAATGTATTTCATTTATGCATCAATATATTTTGTGAATAGTGTGAAAACAAACGAAAAAAGGCAAAAGAAGTACATTGATGGGATCATTCCAGAGGTAAATGCAAGTTTGAAGTGGATTCTTGATATAGATATTTAATAAGTTCAGAAATGACCTTCAGTGTTTTATTGCCTTTATATCTTCTATTGTAATATGTAATGTGACTTGTGGACTATAATAAAGAGGCTGTGAAAGTCTTTAGTGCATGCTTTATAAATGTCTATTACAGGAAGGACAGGGAAAAATTGCATCTTGTCATTAAAAAGAAACAGAAAACAAGCACTGAATGCCTTGAACCTTTGGAACCCCGGTTTATGGGGGTACATGTGGTGTAAATGACACCTTGCAAAAATTAATTAAAGAAATGAGAAAATCTTTGGACTGTCTGGGTAAATTTACGGGGCTGCATCTGTTATTTAAACTTGGTCCCCACCAGCATGTGTGAAACCAAAGAATAAGAATGTTATAGTTGTTTCAATTCTTGAGGCCAAATATTGATGCAGAAATTGCCTGTTGGAGAAAGGTTCAACAGTAGAGATCATCCACCTAACATGGGCTTCAGTTATGGTACTGTTATGAAACCAAATGGAGAAGTCAATATCTGTGCAGACTATAGATACACTAGTAATAGAAACACAACATTAGTAGGATTTTTTTTTCCTACCAGAAGCTACTTTAGCATATCAACAACTGTGATGATATTTCTGCAGATGTACAAACAATCATTTATCACAAGGAGCATTCAAAACTACCTGCGTTCAGTTTGGCCCCTGCACTGCACAGGGATGATTCCACATTTTCACCCAAAGCAAATTATGCTAAAATGGCAACTGAATGGGTCTTACAAGTATTGCAGAAATGTTCTAATGTTAGGTGAAAACCTTAAAATGTGGAGTGCCCAGTGATGACTTTCTGTTAAAGTAGATGGAAACGTAAAAGCCATTGAGGAGAGTCTTATGTTTCTAAAGCTGGCCATAGATGAGTAGAATTTCAAACATTTTTTTTTTAAGAAAATAATGTTCCTAGAATGTGTATGTGGTTTTCATTTGGTAAAGTCCATTCAATTCAAAATCAATATTAAAAGCAAATTAAATATTTCAAAAATTCTAAATGTTCTGAGGATTTTCGTACAGATTTTCCTAAGAATTTTCATTTGAAATTCTATCTATCTATGGCCAGCTTTAGAATAAACATAAGCTGCAGACGATCCTTAGGCTGGCCATACACGAGTCTGTTTTTTTTTTTTTCATTCAACCTGCAAACGTTGAGCAAAAAAAAAAAACGTACCAGATTCGCCCATCTGCACATCTGAGGTGAATGGAGAAAACCTTGTATTCTCACAGCAGGAAGACTTCCCACGCCATCAGAATACACAGATTACTGCTGCAGCCTATTGCCTGTGGCGCTTATCGAGCACAAAAATACAGACAGAGCGGTTGAACAGAAGTCAATTAGTAGATTGACTTTAGTTCATTTACAGTGACCACGATGTATGGCCAGCTTTAGATAACTTAAAGTGATACTAAACAGTAATTTAATCACATAAATTATATATTTAATGGCACTGTGTTTTGTTTTGTTTTTTTAATCCTCTAAGCCAGCGGTTCTCAACTCCTGTCCTCGGGACCCACTAACAGGCCAGGTTTGCAGGATAACTGAAATACATCACAGGTGATATCATTTGCTGCTTAGTGATTGCATCATTCTAGTCTGCATTTCCCCAAGGTAATACTTAAAATCTGGCCTGTTGGGAGTGCACATGTGCGGAGCGCCCAACATGGCTGCATAAGCCCGGAGCTCCGATCTGCCTCAGTCGTCCGGATCCCCTGCAGCCAGATTTGGTGCCCGGATCTCCCCTCCTCTACCCCCACGGGCGGGGGCGCAGCCAGGGGACACCCCCAGGGGAGCACGTATCTGCCAGCTTGGACGAAGCCTCCAAGCTCGGTCCCGGCCGCATACGCGAGGCCGCGGCTCGGGCCTACTCATCAGTGATCAGCGTAGAGCAGGAACGAGCAGGGATACACAGCTTCAGGTGGGTCCATCCTAGAGGAGCCCGGTCACTACACCTCCTGGCACTCTCCCCACTTCTCCTTACCCAGAAGAAGCCTCTGAGCCCGGTCCCGGCCGTCTGCGCAAGGTCGCGGCTTAGGCCTCCTCGCTACTGTACCGCGCAAAGCGGGGACAGGCAGTCTAAGGTGAGCCCGCCATCAGGAAGCCTGGCCACCACATTTCCTGGCACACACAGAGGTCCGTGGAGTCTAGTGACTTTCCCGGTACTTGGAACATCAGCCGACTAACTGGAGGGGACCCTCCAGGCCTAGCAGTTTACTCGGGGCTGGGGTCTGGGCCCATACAATGCTCTGCTGACTTTACTACATCCGGAAGGTGTGCCTCCCCAAATCCCTCTAATTAGCCCAGGACAGGGGGTGCTTGCTAGCCTCAAGCCTGTAACCGAACACCACACTGCCCCCCGGTCACAGACAGCTTCCAGGCCATCAACCCCACCTCAGCAAAGGGACTCAATATCCTCAACGATCGCTTCCATTCTAGTGATCCTCAGGGGTGCCCATATGATCTTCACCCCATACAACAATCTCTGTCACGTACCTGATGGTTGAGTCTGACTTATGCGGGGGCAACCTCCCTTGCGGCCCTGGTTCGAGAGCCCCTGGTAGTGGAGACAGGGAACTCTGGAGCACAGGGGGGCACGAGGGCTGGACTAGGTCACAGATGACAGGTGATGGTCCGCTGAAGCTCGTGCAGGTGGATGGTCGGTGTTGCAGGCCGGGTCGGTAACGGGCTGGCAGTGCGGTACAGGTGGTTCGGGCAAGCGGGTAGTCGGGTACAGGCAGGATCGGCAACGTTCGGGCAATAGAAGGTTCAGAGGATCAGGCAGAGGCGTAGTCAGAGGCAGGCAGAAGGTCGGGGCAGGTAGCAGGCAGACGGGTCAAACAGGA
>BLSH010366113.1:256530-286888 GCA_018402905.1 Glandirana rugosa
AACCGCTACTCTCCTAAACTCTTGGAGGCAGTCCGGGTCGAAGGTATAGGAGCGAAGACAGGGGTATTGGTTTACACGGGACCCCCAACATATTCCCCAGAAACCCCGGCCCAATAACTTTCGACCAACAGCCCTATTTAGAGAGGTCTGGTTAGTACAAACGTATCTCTAACAATCATTTCGGGGTCACAGGTGCAGGGAGTCTTTCAGAATAAAGCCGGGGTCACAGGAGCCAAACGCTGTAGAGCGGACAGCACCGGCCAGCAGGCTCTGCTGGCTTAAATAGAGCCGCACAGGCGCGCGCGAGCGCGCGCGAGCGCGCACAAGCGCGCGCACCACCGCGGAAACACAAAAGACTTCTTTACTAACAATCTCTATGCAAACATGATTGGTCTGGAGAGATTTATCCCGACAACCAGCTTTCAATAACCCGGCCCCAAAGACCCCTTATACAACCCCCAGGGCACATTTGGTTATGGGGACAGAAGCGAGGATATGGAAGCTGGGCCTGACGGAGGTTCTCAAATCCTCTCATCGCCAAGGCCTCTACCAGGGACACAATTCTCTGCCCAAATCTTATCACCAGCTTCCACAGTCTCCCTACTGGAAAGGACACTTGAAGATCTGATCACCACTCCTCTAAAGGACCAGGTTTCTGGACCTACATATGCTGACCCCCCAGTCTCCCCCCTCCTCAACACTCCCCCCTGACTTCCAAATGATGATGGAGGTCTTTTCCAAGATGCTATCCAGAGGCCTGGCACAAACGGCCTCTCAAATTACATCTGTTATACAGGCCGACCAACAAAATCCGGGTGCCCGGATTGACGCAATTGAACTTAAAACAGATCAAACTGTTGCCAGAACCAACCAGAACACAGCGCGAATCCAGGACCTACAAGATCAGCTGGACTCTGCTCTATCCAAAATTGATGATCTGGAAAATCGCTCCAGACGGTATAATTTTCGAATCAGGGGTCTTCCTGAGGCCATCACGGACGTTCGTGCTGCAATAACCGAATTGGTCAAAGACTCCATCCCGGGCATTCAGGACCATCGTCTGGAATTGGATAGGGTGCACAGAGCACTTCAATCCCCACGTTCAGACAGTTTACTTAGAGACATAGTGGTGAAACCGCACTTTTACAGAGTTAAGGAGGAGGTCATGAAGGTCTCTAGGAACTCTCCCAACCTTTCCATTCATGGCCACCCCATACAAGTTTTTGTGGACTTATTCCCCTCCACGATCCAGAGGAGAAGAACCTTGAAACCACTGCTAGAAGTCCTTTTGAAATCGTCCATCAAATACTGGTGGTCTTTTCCTTTTCGTCTGTCCTTTACCTTCAAAAGCAAGACCTACTGTTTCTCCACCTTCCAGGACGGGGAACAATTGTTACTCCAGCTAAACCTCATCTCCCTAGACTCCTCCTCTACACTATCAAAGAAAAACGCAAACTCCTCCAAATGTCCCTCTCCACAGAGCCCTATACCTTCCGATTTGGAAGAACCAACAATCTAAGCGCTCCAAAGACTCTCACCCTCCTTGATTACCAGAAACAGCTCCAGGATTGCTGTTCTTTTTGCCCAGAAGGCCGTGATTCTCTGACCTTTGAAGTACCCACCTTGCTTTGCTGGGTGTCCCATGTTCATCTTCTATTGTTTTTTGCTGAGATGTACATTCCTTAATATCCTCACCTCACCCGGGCCTCCCCCCCCGGTTGCACCAGGGGGAGCGGGCTGGGGAGAAGGTGACTCCCTGTTGATGTTGTGGTTAGGCATATGTACTGTTGCCCTTTGATTTAATGGTTAAATAAGTTTTGTTTTCCAGGGCCTCCGGCCCGCTTATAATGTTCAGTGTTAATGGAGATTTGGATCCTACTGTGAGCACAGAACTTTTCCCCGGAGCCCACTTATTGCAGTGGGCACTAATCCTTTTTTAGTAGCATCAGCCGGGGGGGGTTCATGCCCACGGGGAGATCCCATACTCTTATTTTTGCTTGGGACCCGGAAACTGGCCGTGGCGGATATCATTCTCCTCCCTCTGTCTCTGGGAAACTAATGTTGGTATTCCCACAGACAGATGTATTTTGCCATTTTGGCAGATAAGTGATTGTTTTTTCCTGAGTTTGGGGGTGATCCTCCGATTCCCTAGTCTCAGGTTCCCGAGGGGTCTGACTGCTGGTTCCTGCCGCCCCCCTCCTGTAACCTTCGCTATTGATATCCTTTCCTTACATTTTCGTTCTCTCTCTCTCTTATTTTTCTCTTTCTCTCTCAGGCACCAGGGAGTCTCGGCTTTCGCTGAGCCACAGTGGTCATCTCATTAATCCAGGCAGGGTTTAAGTATAGGCATAGCCGTCCTCGGATTCAGGTAAGCCTTCCCTCAGTGATGCATAGACTCCCACTCCGGCAACATGGCCGCGTCCACTAATTCTTCAACAACTCGACACATAATTCTTCAACAAGAATCGTGACACATAATGTCCAGGGCCTTAATACCCCTGTGAAGAGGAAAACGTATTTCAATTTGGCCCACTCCCGGGATCTCGATGTCCTCCTACTACACTAAACCCACTTCCCAGGGCAGTATAACCCGGGGTTTATTCACTCCTAATATCCCCAATTCTTTTTGGCTAATGCATTAGACAAGACTAGAGGTGTGGGAATCTTCTTAGCTAAGTGTATAACTTTAACTCTACAGAGAGAAATTAAGGACCCTGAGGGTAGGTTTATCCTCCTGACGGGGACCATAGGGGGCTCTTTATACACATTTGTCTCTTACTATGCTCCTAACCAGTGCCAATCAGGTTTCTTCCAATCAATGTTTAATCTTCTTTCACCCCATCTTGAAGGGACTGTGATATTGGGAGGCGATTCAAACATGGCCTTAGATCATATGCTCGACAAGTCAAGAATAGGTCACTCCCGTTTGCTTCACCCTCCAAAGCATAGCTTGAAACTCGCCAAGCTTTTACACACATTAGGATTGGTGGATATTTGGAGGGAACTTAACCATAGGGTGAGGGACTACACCCACTACTCTGCCCCCCACCAGAGCCTAGCAAGGATAGATCATGTCTTTGTTCCAGCTCATACTATCTCCTCGATCCCTAAAGCTTATATCAGAGACTCCCCCCTGTCAGACCATTCGTTGGTCATAATACAGGTTAAAGCTGATCTAGGCCAAAAAAGGAGTCTCCATTGGCGTTTGAATGAAACACTATTAAATAATCCGGTCCACTGCACATTACTAGAGAAAGAACTAAAAGAATACTTTTGGCTGAACGACAACGGGGAAGTCTCTCCCTCCATTCTCTGGGCAGCTCACAAGGGGGTGATGAGGGGTAAGATTATACAGCTTTCAGCAAAACTCAAAAGGGAGAGGAGGATTGATTTAGAGAAACTAGTGCGGGACTTTCAGGTCCTCTCTAAATCCCATAATATGAACCCGACCCCCCCAATCGAGGGCACAGCTGGAAGCAGGGAGGGTAGCTCTAAACCTGGCTTTGACCACTAGTACTGAGAAACAAATTCAATGGTCTAAAGCCCACTTTTACCTGCAAAGGGATCAAATAGGCCCTAGGCTGGCTGCCAGGCTGTCCCCTAGGTTCCGGACCTTCTCTTTTCAAAATGTTAGGGACCCCACGGGGGACTTGACTCAAAACTCTCAGCGGATTATGGCCGCATTCCAGAACTATTATATGACTCTTTATGCGCCTGGGAACACAGCTTCTCCACCCTCCATTCCCTCTTTTTTTAGATAGCATCTCCCTTCCCAAACTTTCTAATGAGCATATGGAATCCCTTGAACAACCGGTCACTGAAGCAGAAATCCTTGGGGTGATTAAAAATCTCAAGAATGGCTCATCTCCTGGCCCGGATGGGTTTTCCGCAGGGTATTACAAAGCTTTCGGCCCCACTATCGCTCCCTACTTGGAAACATTCTTTAATTCCCTTAGTGGGGGGTCCACTTTGCAAAATGAGGCCAATCTAGCCTTTGTATCGGTTATATCCAAGCCCGGCAAAGATCACTCAGACGTCAGTAACTATAGGCCTATCTCATTAATCAATAATGACCTTAAAATTCTGACAAAAATTTTGGCCAATAGATTATCTAGATTCATAGGTAACTATGTAAACAAAGACCAGGTAGGCTTTATCCCAGGAAGACAAGGCCCAGACCAGATCTGTAGAGCTGTGGATGTTATCTCTCTTCTAAATTCGGGTTGGGATGAGGGATCACGCTAGGAAGGGTTTCTTCTTTCAGTGGACCTACAGAAGGCTTTTGACACAGTAGACTGGGGCTATCTGTTTGAGGTCCTCAGTAGATGGAGTTGCGGCCCAAAATTCCTTCAGATCCTTAGGGCCCTATATTCAAATCCCAGGGCTCAGGTCAAACTCTAAAACTATTACTCGGAACCTTTTAATATTGCCAAGGGAACTAGGCAGGGCTGCCCCCTTTCTCCCCTAATTTTTGCCATTGCAATGGAATCTTTAGCAATAGCTATTAGGGAAAACCCGGACATTCGGGGTGTCCAATGTGGGTCCCAAGTACACAAATGTGCTTTATTCACTGACAACCTGCTGTTATTTATCACTTTTCCCCTCACTTCCACCCCCCAGGTAATTCAACTCCTTTGGGAATTTGGGGAGGTCTCTGGGCTTTGTGTGAATTGGTCCAAATCGGCAGCTTTAAACGTCTCACTTCATGAGTCTAGGGCACACCAACTCAGGGAACTTTACCATTTCACCTGGAACTCTAACAATCTCCCGTATCTGCGGGTAAACCTGGCGGCCAGCATAGGACACTTGTATGAGGTCAACTACCCGTCCTTATTCAGGAAACTTTCGGAGGACCTTTCTAAGTGGGACCAGGAGGGCCTTTCCTGGCTGGGCAAAATACATTCAGTTAAGATGACCCTTCTCCCAAGAATCCTGTACTTCTTTAGGTCCCTCCCAATCCCCTTAAGGAAACAACATTTGCAAAAGCTGCAAACGCAAATACTGAAGTTTATCTGGGGTCGGAAAGGCTACAGATGCCCTGCTAGTGTTCTGTATAGGAGACGTAATTAAGGGGGGCCTAGGGCTCCCTCACCTCTTTAAATATTTCCAAGCCGCCCAACTTGCCCAATTCTCAGCCATTTACTCCAGGGGGAAAAACCTGATTGGCAAAAGATGGAGAGGCAGGTAATTCCCTCAAACACTATCGATTTCCTGGTGGGGGCTCCTCACAGGTTAAGGCTTAAGATTAATACCATTCTTAAGCCCCCCCACTTGATCTCAAATTTGCGCCCTCTTGACCACCTATTTAATAATCCCCGATTTCTACCTGGCCAGGAAATCCGAGCATTCCAATGGTGGACTAATGAAGGTTTGTTCCGCATAGGACACTTTCTTACTTCCACAGGCCCTATTACTTTATCGCATTGCATTAACAAATTAGATATGCCTCCCTCCGAAAAATTTTGCTTCCAGCAAGTACACCATTTTATGACCACTTTGTGGAAGTTCAGAAATTATTTCACAGGTATTACCCCCTATGAAAAATGGTGTTCCGAATTGCAGGACCAAAGGGGTGGAATTTCACTGATCTATGCATTACTGACTGATTACCCAGACAAACTTTCTTATGCGAGCAAATGGGAGAAGGATCTAGACTTTAGCTGGGTGGCGGATGAGTGACACTCCCTGTTCCAGAGATCTTTCAAAGGGATGGTCAACATAGCTTTGCAAGAGGCCAACCTGAAAGTCATTATGTGTTGGTATTTGGTCCCGACCCGGTTGGCTGCTATGTACCCAAACTCGTCGGCCCTCTGCTTCAGTGGGTGCGGACTCCTAGGCACCTTTCTCCATACCTGGTGGGAATGCCCACATGTTGGAGGATTCTGGAATAGAACATGTCACATGATTCGAAGGATCTCGGAACGGGCAGTGCCCCAGAACCCAGAAATTGCTCTTCTAAACGTCAGGCCTGAGGGTCTTTCCAGACCCCTCTTAGGACTCATCCACTTAATTTTGCTGGGAGGCGAAAATTACAATTGCCAAGGCTTGGATACGACCTTTCGTGTCCTTCTCTGCTGCTAAACAAAAGATCTCCTGGATCATGACCCAGGAGAAGCTTGCCAACATCATTCTAGACTCTTCTCCTAAATTTGACTTAATATGGGATCCCTGGAAGACTTACTTAAAACTACCTTCATGAACCATAGGCCTCCGTTCTCTAGCCTAGCTCCCTGGTGCCTCCTTCTGTCTCCTCTCTTCTTCCCTAAGGCTTTGAGTGCTCTTGACTCTTTCACTTTCTCTCCTTTCCTCTTATTCTCTTCTTTTTTTTCTCTGATCCACATTGGTTGGTGTAATGGTGCCAGATGTAGGATAACATTGTCCTTCCCCATATTTGGGGCTAGACGACACCAACACTAGAAGTTCATGTCCTCTACTTTATAAGAATAGTATTCTTTTATTTTGAGAGACCATAATATTGTTGCAAATGGACTTCCGATTTGTTCTAGGCCCTCATGAAGTCTCTAAGGTATGTTAGTAGGGCTTCCTTCCTTAGAGTACTGGGAGATTCGCTCCCTTTTCGGTTCGGGAGTGGTTGGAACCCCATAGCCCACAGCATGATCCCATTTGGGGTGGAGCTGGGGGTTTGTGACTACTTCCTTCAGTTTGTGCTCATTTTCAGTGCTATTGTTCTCTCCATGTTTGCCTGTACAATTTTGGCCCTGCGTGGTCTAGGTGCACTTACTTAAACCTCCCAATGTGTTTTTGGATTGTTCCAAAATGTCTGTATCTTTTATAAAATCCCAATAAAACCTTTAAAATTAAAAATCTGGCCTGTTCGTGGGTCCTGAGGACAGGAGTTGAGAACCACTGCTCTAAGCACTTTTTTCCCGCAGTGCTGTTGTTTGGTCACATGATCTTTCCCTATTCTTTGGAATCTGCAGTGAAAGATCCCTGGGAGGGGGCTTCTATTACTCTGTTGATGTATAATCTCTACGTTGTGAGTCTGTGTCTGGCCAGCCCTAATTGGTGCTGTGCCAGTCACATGACTAAGAAAAAAACAGTTTCAGAAGAGCTTATTAGATTATAAATATCAAATAACTGTTTTACAGCTTCAAATCAATGTTTTTATTGAACATTAAACATGTATTTTCGTGCAGGACCTGCATCATTTTTGTTAACACCGTGCACCACAATGCATGGTATTGCTTGATTGCATGTTGCGGTGCATTGCAACACAAGTATGTTCCTTTTGGGGTACCATTGAAAATAAATGGCATTGTGAAGCACTAACTCGTGTATAGCGGGAATGATCCCTAACTAGTATACTTTAACCGCTTCAATACTGGGCACTTTCACCCCCTTCCTGCCCAGGTCAGGTTTTTCAGCTTTCAGTGCTATCACATTTTGAATGACAATTGCGCGGTAATACAACGCTGTACCCAAATAACATTTTTGTTGTTTTTTTTTAGACAGATAGAGCTTTTTTGGTGGTATTTAATCACCACTGGGTTTTTTATTTTTTGCCAAAAAAAGCAAATAAAAGCTGAACATTTTGAGAAAAAAAGTTTTTCCTAGTTTCTCCTTCACTGATGTGTGCTGATGAGGCTGCACTGATGGGCACTGTTAGACTGCGCTGATGAGGTGACACTGATATGCACTGATGAAACTACATTGAATGGCACTGATGAGGAGGCACTAATATACAGCACTGATGAGCACTGTTAGGTGGCACTGATGGGCACTAATAGATGACACTTATGGGCACTGATAGGTGGCATGGATAGGTGGCACTGCTGGGCACTGATTGGCAGCACTGATGAGCAGCCACTGATGGGCACTGAAAGACAGCACTGATTGGCATCACTGATGGGCACTGATAGGCGGCACGGATTGACATCACTGCTGGGCACTGACAGGCATCACTGATGGGCACTGGCTGGCATCATTTATGGGTACTGTTGGGGCTGCACTGATAATCAGATCAGGTCTCCCTTCTGAGGAAATGCCACTGATCGGCTCTCCTCGCACTCTGTCAGTGTGAGGAGAGGAAAGCTGATAACTGGCATTTCCTTGTTTACATATGATCAACTGTGATTGGACACAGCTGATCACATGGGTAAAGAGCTACGTCATTGGCTCTTTACCGAGGGGATGCTGTGTGGCCACCGTGGGTGCGCAAGTGTGGTGAAAGTGAGACGACATCATGTGACATTGCTCCTGAATCAGAGAGCCACTCCACTGTTGTCATTTGTCTATATGGTGGGCGGGAGGTGGTTAAAGGAGGTAGACATGCCAGCTCCATATTTCTCTTATTGTAGGTTTCCTTTACTTAATAAATGAGCTTTAGAAGTTCTCACCCTACATTCAGTAGGTCAGTCTCTTTGATCAAATATATTGAATGCTGATAGACAATGCTATTTGCTTTTGCAGCGCTTGAAATTTCCAATCATATCTGAAGTTCTTATTCCTAAATTTCTATCAAAGTCACCTTTAAAGGCCTCAGACTTGCTAGTGTAACTGCTAATGGCTGTGTCTTTTTGTGAAATTTTAGCTCAGCATAAGCTTTCTGCAGGGGTTGTCTTCCGTGGAGGAAACAATTCCAAAATCTAAACAAATTATAATGTTTTGAAATGTGTTTAATAATTTACATTTTTAAAACTGATGTTTTATTATTATATATTTTTATGTGACAACACTGAGGAAATGACACTTTGCTACAATGTAAAGTAGTGAGTGTACAGCTTGTATAACAGTGTAAAGTTGCTGTCCCCTCAAAATAAAACCAACACACGGCCATTAATGTCTAAACCGCTGGCAACAGAAGCGAAAATGTCCAAATTGGACCCAAAGTATCAATATTTTGTGTGGTCACCATTTTTTCCAGCACTGCCTTAACCCTCTTGGGCATGGAGTTCACCAGAGCTTCACAGGTTGCCACTGGAGTCCTCTTCCACTCCTCCACGATGACATCACGGAGCTGGTGGATGTTAGAGAACTTGCGCTCCTCCACCTTCCATTTGAGGATGCCCCTCAGATGCTCAATAGGGTTTAGGTCTGGAGACAAGCTTGGCCATTCCATCACCTTTACCCTCAGCTTCTTTAGCAAAGCAGTGGTCGTCTTGGAGGTGTGTTTGGAGTCATTATCATGTTGGAATACTGCTTCAGTATGTCACAGTACATGCTGGCATTCATGGTTCCCTCAATGAATTGTAGTTCCCCAGTGTCGGCAGCACTCAAGTAGCCCCAGACCATGACACTCCCACCACCATGCTTGACTGTAGGCAAGACACACTTGTCTTTGTACTCCTCACCTGGTTGCCGGCACACACGCTTGACACCATCTGAATCAATTAAGTTTATCTTGGTATCATCAGACCACAGGACATGGTTACAGTAATCCATGTCCTTAGTCTGCTTGTCTTCAGTAAACAGTTTTTGGCTTTCTTGTGCATCATCTTTAGAAGAGGCTTCGTTCTAGGATGACAGCCATGCAGACCAATTTGATGCAGTGTGTGGCGTTTGGTCTGAGCACTGACAGGCTGACCCCCTACCCCTTCAACCTCTGCAGCAATGCCGACATCACTCATATGTCTATTTCCCAAAGACAACCTCTGGATATGACACTGAGCACGTGCACTCAACCTCTTTGGTTGACCATGGTGAGGTCTGTTTTGAGTGAAACCTGTCCTGTTAAACCGCTGTATTGTCTTGGCCATGATGCTGCAGCTCAGTTTCAGGGTCTTGGTAATTTTCTTATAGCCTAGGCCATCTTTATGTAGAGCAACAATTCTTTTTTGTCAGATCCTCAGAGAGTTTTTTGCCATGAAGTGCCTTATTGAACTTCCAGTGACCAGTATGAGAGAGTGAGAGCGATAACACCAAATTTAACACACCTGCTCCCCATTCACACCTGAGACTTTGTAACACTAACTAGTCACATGACACCGGGGAGGGAAAATGGCCAATTGGTTTGTTGCCAGCGATTTCGACATTAATGGCCGTGTGTTGAGTTATTTTGAGGGGGCAGCAAATTTACACTGTTATATAAGCTGTACACTCACTACTTTACATTGTAGCAAAGTGCCATTTCTTCAGTGTTGTCACATGAAAAGATACAATAAAATATTTACAAAAATTTGAGGGGTGTACTCACTTTTGTGATATACTGTATATCTGTTGAGGAGACATAAAGCTTGGTTGGGGAAACTTCAATCTACTTGAACTCAGGTTGATGGGGGAGACAGAACCTAAGATCAAAATGTGAATTTATAAAAACTAAGGTTATTTGAACCAGAATTGAATGTAGGTGACAAACACTAAAACTAAGATGGATACTAACAACCATTGATAAATTAGTGGTGATCCAGATGGGCAGAGACAAGGAGGAAGATTCAAAAAAAAAAAAGTGGGTGGGGGGGATAAGGAGACATCCTTCTATGGGTAGGATTCAGTTGAATGTATAGGAACAATAAGGCAAAAGGTGTAGTAGGCGTATACTCATCAGGTTGCTGGACACCCGCGCTAGGGTCAAACAACCTATTTTAGCACGTGTGGAGAATATTACTGTCTCCACGCAGAATGTGGGTGGTCGCACTCAATGCTAGTCTGGGGTTTCTGGATATTATTGCAGCATGCTATGTTGCAATCAGATCCAGTGAATAATGGTAGATAGAATAAGGCCCCAAAATGCAATCAGTGTGTGGTCGGCAGAGGCCCCCATTCAATAAAAAAATGCTTCCAAGTGGATTCTTCAGGAAGGTTGGTATTTATTGATCATGAAAACAGATTAAAACACCATCAATATGTTTTGTGGCTCTTTAGTGGCCACTTCATCAGGCAAAGGTGTACAGTACACTTTAATGCGTGGAGCCTGTGTGCATTCTTTCCACCCAGAGTATCCTATTTTTCAAAATTTGGGTAACCATTAATTATAATATACCTTGTGTTTTACACAGGAGTTGCTAAAGAATAACTAAAAGTAGATTTGTGTCTTTTTTTTAGTAAACCGTTAATCAGTAAACTGTTAACTAATTATCCCTAACTAGCCCTAAGTACTTCCTCCTCTTCCTGTTTTTAAAATAAAATGTCAGCAGTCCGCTATTGTGAAAAATATTGTATTCTGCAAACTGTAGGTGTTTACTGCCCTTAATGACAGTATTCAATATATTTATTTCACATGTATTTATTTGATTTTCTCCGTATTTAAATGCAGACTAAGCCGTCTGGCAAATGTGACAGTTAAGGGGGCTGGGACAAACTATAACACTTTCAGGATGTGTTTTACCCTTAGGCCCCTTTCACACGGGCTTTCCAATCAGGTCCGCCTGTCAGTTTTTTAGGCGGACCTAATTGGACACTCCATTTAGCCCTATAGTGTGGCGGATATCAGTGGTGACATGTCCGCTGACACCCGCTTCTATCCGATCCTGTCCGTGAAATCCAGACAGATGGTGACCCTATTTTCCATCCTTCTGGAGGATCGGATGAAAACAGACAGGCGGACTGTTTTCATCTGATCTCCCCATAGAAGAGAGCGGGACTCTGACAGGTCAACACAGTAAGTGGAGACGGATCTGTCATCTGCCTGGATCGATCCTCTGCTGATCAAAGAGTGCGATAGGACCCTTAAAGTGGATGTAAACCTTCACATATACCCAGTGAAGTGAATAGCCTCAGATGATTCACAGGGATAAAATAAATCTCTCTACATAAGTGTAGCCATGTGCTCCCTTGAAAGTGGCTGGTAGTAGTGGTTCACCTTATAGCTGCCCCATTTCACACATCCATAGACACTGACCAGGCCGGCTCTTGTTTTTGTTGTTTTATTTAGGGGAAATAACTTGGATGGGGATAAGGGATGACTGTGGGATGCCCAAAGAATTATAGCACACAAAGTCTATATACACTCCTGTATATGCGTACTTCACTGCAGACCGTCCCTCTTCAGACTGTTACTCCTCACAACTCTCCAGCACTCAACTTGCTGACCGTTTCTCCTACTGTTCTCTCTCCAGCACTGAACTTAGTAAATCATCACTCCATTACTTCACTCCAGCACTGCACTTAGTTTCCAGCTTGAAAGGAAATTTTTCAACCTTCTCTGTTCTTTTCTCTTCACCGCGGCTAGCACATGGCCTCCGGAACACCCATTACAGCCCAGGGATCACGGGCCCCTGAATGTGTAGCAAAAAGTACTTGAGTGCTAGCCGGGCCTTTGATGGACTACAACTCCCAGCCAATCCTTCTTCCAGGTCCCACGACCTGCTTTTTCTCAGTGACTCTCCTTCCCCTGAACTGGCTCCCAAGGCTCCCACAGACTGTCCCCTATTCCCCTCCCAGCCTGCTCCAGCACTTTCTCTTGCAGTTCCCAGGGACCGTCACTCACCAAACCGGTGGATCTCTTTAAAGTCTCTCACTGTGTAGCACCTCCGCTGTTCTCCTGTTCCCTGTGCGACTCCAGGAATCACCGCCTTCCTGCCTGCATCCGAACCTCCAGGCCCCAAGGTCACCCTGCCCAGACTGGGGCGACCTCCCGGGTAGGGGTCTCCACAGCGCCTCTGCTACATCTCTAGACTTCCACCAGACACTTCTCCCCCAGATTGGGCTGACTCAGAGTATATAAGGAGGCCTGCCTCCTGCCAATCCTGCTTGGGGATTGGTCAGGGCTCCTTAGAATACTAAAGATGGCTCCACCTACCTCCCAGTTCTCTGACCAGAAACCCTCCTCCAGGTTTCTAGAAAGAAGTGGAAGGTTCTGATGACCTCATCTGTCAAGTCCACTCAATCCTCCCTGAGCCACTCCTCCCGGCCCAGAACAAAACATTCAGGCTTGCACCTACAGTCAGGCCTGACTAAATTTTACCTCACCTAGCGAACCCTGCTAGAAAAACGCAGCTATACTATGAGGGGTGCTACATAAGTTTTACGTGTATATCTGCTGTCTTCAACTGTATATATCCTTTAGAAATGGGTCTTCGTGTTAGCAGATTTTTTCTTCCTGGTTAAGACTGCAGTGAAGCTTGGGCACACAGCCAAGACAGCTGATTGGAGGAAAGGCACACACCCCCTCTCCACATAGGTAGAGACTTTTAGCTCTGTTTGTTGCATAGTTCAGAGCTGTGCTAATCTATTTATAGCTCCCTCCCCAACACAAAACTCCAGCTGCTTTTATCATATGTGATGGAAAACTTATCAGGCTGATAACAGAAGAACACAGCAAGAGACAGCTATGGGACACAGTGCTTTGGAGAGAGATAAGAAAACACTGCAGATCTTTGTGCCCAGCTCAAATTTCATGAATCAGGTTTACATCCACTTTAAGTTGTAATCCTTTTTTTTTTTAAAGCAAAAAAACTGTTTTGAGTGTTGAGTTGAGTGTAAAGTGGCCAAGCTTGAGTTGGGCTTTAATTTGTCTGTCTTTTGCTTAAAGTCTTACAAAAACTACCCTGTCCATAGGGTGACAATGCTGCAGTGCTTTTAGCATTGTCACCCTGTTAGAGGAAGTTAAAAATAATCAGACCCACTGGCAGAATCAAACCTAGGAAACTATGTTAATGGGGAAAGGCCAAGAAGCCATGATTAAGGCCTGTGTGGCTAAAACACATTTGCTTTTTATGACTGTGTCGTATAATAATAAAGGATAGCCGCTTGCTGATATTTAACAAAGGGCCCGGTTACTATTGAAGATGGGGGTCTTTGGCACTTGCAAAATCAACAGAGGGTTTTTGGGCAAAGTTGGAATATCTGATGGTATGGAGACCCCTGGTGGTTGCTGGTTGCATTAATTCCCTTGAAGCTTGGTTCCCAGGGGATTGCTGATTTTCAATAAAAGTTCCTTGAGCCAGTGAGGTGCAGCTGAGGACAAATAAAGAACATTTAAACATTCAACATATCAGAACCAAATTCTTTCTAGGTAAGTTCAAATGAAAGTGTGAATTATTGTTATTTATATGTGCATTGTTAATTATGCAGTTGTTATAGTTAAATAAAATTGCTTTTGTGTCCAATAAAACCCATGTCACATAGTTGTATTTATATTGGGTAGGTAAGGGAAAGAAGGAGCCAAGACTGATAAATCTTTCAATAATGTATACTTTTTACATATAGTAACAGTAAAATGTTCACTCATCGAATTGGAAAGAAATGTACTTGTTTTATTTTTTTCCCGTTTTTGCTTTAATACATAGAGAACATTAACTCTTGTTAATCCCCCCAAAAACATGTGCTTCAATTCTATATGAAAAGTAATAAAGTTAGCGACCAATTAATAGGCCAATAGTTATGTGAATATGACTTTGTGTTGTAATAATATTCTGATATTCTCTAAAATTTTCTACACAAAGTTACACTGTGGGGGTGGTGGTATTCGGTAAGGCAAAGAGCAATGTCAATTGTTCATTGTAAGACATGTTTCCTCATAAAAATTTACAAAATGTTTACATCTAGCCCATAAACCAGCTCACAGCTGGTGTGTTCATTGATTTTAAAAGTGAGAATTTCTCGGTTTAAAAATTATTTGGATCATTGTTGAATTACAAATTTTTCGATAATAATGCAGCTCAGAACTGTGACATTGAATTACTAGAATTGCGTTGTTGTACTAAATCAACAATTCACAGTGAGGCGTAGGGATTATTTATATATTTATAACCAAAGTTGTATTTACTGCATCTGTACGGTACACATGTATGACTAGGTGTAATGAGCTTTGCCATAAATGGCTCTTGTTAAGTGATGTAAATTAATTAGCGTAAATTAATATGGCTTTTCCAAATATGAAAATTATTAGTAGGAAATTGAACAATCTTATGACTCTGATGCCAGACTTTCATGTCTGTTTAATACATAGATGGCAGAACCATTTTATGTTATCTCCATCTAATAGTGTGCATTGTCCCGTCCAATTTAATTAAGCATTATCATCATTATCCCACCATGTGAGTACTAAACCTGATTATAATGTCACATTGCTGCATGCATAATTATTTCATGTGATTAAATAGTGATATGAAATTTGCAGAATATGAACACTTTATATTGGAAAGACATGATTTACAGTGCTTTACATATAATATACCATAGAAGCATTTATATCGGTCCTTCCTTATTGGATATTGCAAGCTAAAACTTTTCCAACTATTACAAATGTAGAGATGAGCACATAATGAAAAATCTACTCCACCAGTGGTTCATCGGTGCAAACCATATTGTTTGCTCCTCTTGTAAAATCTTTGAATTACCTGGCAGTATTTATGAATTGGTCAAAAAGACTTTTTATAAGTTTGCCAAATGTAGAGTGGGAAGTGAGCCCCTCTTAGCAGGAAGGTAGTGTCGTCCCACCTCCTGTGATGATCCAAAGAGGATTCTAGATTTGTTTGCTGACCGGAATCTCCTCCCCATTGATGTGAGTGACCTAATAAGGAAGTAGAAAAAACTATAACAATATAGAAGAGTAACACCAGAAAAAAAACACCATGTGGTCCATTGAGTCTGTCCAATTTTTTTTTTTACTTTTTTTTGTCTGATTATAGAGCTACGTTTGTCCCAAGCATGTTTGCATCCACTTACTGTTGACTGAGTCAGTACCTCTGCTGGAAGTCTATTTTAAGCATAAACTACTCTTTCAGTAAAATAATATGTTCTAAGATTAGTTTTGAACTTTATTTCCTACTAGTTTGAGGTCATGTCCACATGCTCTTGATCTTTGCATTGTATTGAAAATTCTGCTCTCCTGAATGGTATTCGCACCCTTAATGTATCTAAAAGTTTTAATTATGTCTCCCTTTCCCTTCTTTCCTCTAGGCTGTGCATATTAAGTTCCTGAAGTCTCTCCTGACACGTATTATTCCTCAAAACTTTCACTATTTTTGTTGGACTCTGAGCTTGTTCTATCTTATCAATATCTTTCTGTAGGTGAGGTACACAGAACTGGACACAGTATTCTAAATGAAGTCTAACTAAAGATCTACAGTGCCTTGAAAAAGTATTAATACCCCTTGAAATTTTCCACATGTTGTCATGTTACAACCAAAAATGTAAATATATTTTATAGGGGTCTTATATGATAGACCAACACAAAGTGGCACATAATTGTGAAGTGGAAAGAAAACGATAAATAGTGTTCCAAATTTTTTACAAATAAATATCTGAAAAGTGTGGCGTGCATTTGTATTCAGCCCCCTTTACTCTGATACCCCTAACTAAAATCTAGTGGAACCAATTGCCTTCAGAAGTCACCTAATTAGTAAATAGAGTCCACCTGTGTCTAATTTAACCACTTCAATACTATGCACTTATAACACTTTCCTACCAGACCAATTTTCAGCTTTCAGTGCTGTTGCGTTTTGAATGACAATTGCGCAGTCGTGCGATGCTGTACCCAAACAAATTTTCTTACCATTTTGTTTCCACAAATAGAGCTTTATTTTGGTGGTATTTGATGACCCCTGCGGTTTTTATTTTTTGCGCTACAAATAAAAAAAGATCGAAAATTTTGAAAAAAAAATCTCTGTTTCTCTCACAAAACTTTGTAAATAAGTACATTTTCTCCATCACTGATGGGCACTGATGAGGCTACACTGACGGGCACTGATATGGCAGTACTGATTGGCACTGATGAGGCAGCACTGATGAGGTGGCACTGATGATGATGAGGCGCATATATGCAGCAATGATGAGCACTGCTAGGCGACACTGATAATCAGCACTGACGGACACTGATATGTGGCACTGATATGCAGCACTGACGGGCACTAATATGCAGCACTGACTAACACTGATAAGCGGCACTGATGGGCACCCATAGACAGCATTGATTGGCACTCATAGGCGGCACTGGGCACTGATTGGTGGCACTGGTAGGTGGCACTGGTGGGCACTCATATGTGGCACTGGTACACACTGATAGGGGCACTAGTGGGCACTGATAGGGGCACTGGTGGGCAGATGCACTGATAGGGGCCTATTCCCTGGTGGTCTAGGGTGGCATCTGAAGGTGGCATCCATATTGGGCACTATGCCCCTTACCTGGTAGTCTAGGGTGGTCTCCCTGGTGGTCCTGGGTGGGCACATTGCTGGTGGTCCCTGGGCAGGCTCCCTGGTGGTCTAGTGTGGCGATCCTAGGGGGGGGGCTGTGCTGATAAATCATCAGCACAAACCCCCCCTGTCAGGAGAGCAGCCGATCGGCTCTCCTCTACTCAGGTCTGCAGACCCGAGTACAGGAAAAGCAGATAAACGGCTTTCCTGTGTTACACTGTGACCAGCCGTGATTGGTCATGGCTGATCACATGGTAAAGTGCTTCAGATGGAATCGATTTACCGAGATCGATAATGCGGGGGGTCTGACTGACCCACCACACCACACCACAGATCCCCGTGATGCTCGCCTCCCCAGGCGCGCGCCGGCATGTTATCCTGAGGACGTCATATGACGACATATGCCAGAGCTACAACGGAATGGTTTACATCAAAGCATAGTCATGGGTTAGAATGGCCCAGTCAAAGTCCAGACCTAAATCCAATAGAGAATCTGTGGCAAGACTTGAAAATTGCTGTTCACAAATGATCTCCATCCTATCTGAGAGAGCTTGAGCTATTTTCAAAGAAGAATGGACAAAAATGTCACTCTCTAGATGTGCAAAGCTGGTAGAGACATCCCAAAAAAGACTCGTAGCTGTAATTGCAGCAAAAAGAGGTTCTACAAAGTATTGACTCAGGGAGGCTGAATACAAATGCACGTCACACTTTTCATATAATTATTTGTAAGAAATGTTGAAAACCATTTATAATTTTCCTCCACCACTAGTGATTTTTTTCTGTTTCAAATAAACCCCATTTACAACCACACTCTTACATCTATCTTTAGTCAACTGCGTATCCATTGAACTACCCAAGGGTCAAGTCGTAGCCTGAACATCTTTTTTATTAGATCATTAAGTGGAACTGTATCAAATGCTGAAATTGATGTAGACAATGGCCCCCTTAGGGGTGGCTAGTAGATGTGGTTCACCTGTCACTCTGCCCTCAATGACACATTTTTCCTTGCATCCAGAGTCACTGAACACTGAACTTTGTTTTTGTTTTATTGAGGGAACAAACTTGGATAGGGTAGGGACGATTGTGGGATGCTCAAAGATCAATGATACAGGACCATGCTATATACACCGCCGTATATACACTATTTCTTCCTCCAGCACTGACACTTGCTGACCGTTACACTCCTTCATTTCTCTCCTGCACGGCACTTTCTTCTTCACTGTTAGGCCTGAAGGGAAATTTATCAAGCCTCCATTACATCTTCCCCCGCCCTAGCTAGCACATGGTGAGGTCTGCACTTCTTTGTCAGCAGGACCTCCGAACTGCTCGTTAAAGGGAAGAGCCACGGGACCTCATAGTATAAGGCCATGGGCCCTCAAAGTGTAGCTAAGTACAAATGTGCTATCCGGGACCTTGATGGACTACTGCTCCCAGCCCATCCTCTTCCAGGCCACTCCGGCCTACCTCATTGTCCAGTGACACCGCTCCCCTGACTGGCTCCTTCACCTTCCACAGACAGTCCACTGTCTCCTCCCAGCCTGCACCAGTCCTCTTCTCCAGCTCCCAGGGTCTATCACTCACTGACACCGGTGAATCCTTCAAAGAGCCTTTCCTGTAGCCTCTCTGTTACTCTCCTGCTCCCTTGTGCTGCTCCAGCATCTCTCTCCACTCCTGGCTGCACCTGAGCCACCAAGCCTCAAGGTCACCCCCCCAGATTGGGGGCTCCCAGGTGAGAACTCAGCAACCTCTGCTACACCTCCACTCTTCCACCTAACACTTTCCTCCCCTCAGCTGGGCAGACCACAGTATTTAAGGAGGCCTGCCCCTTGCCAATCCAGGTTGGTCAGGGCTCCTTAACATACTTCAGAAAGTTACACCTCCTCATCCATCCCCTTTTTACAGAATCTTCTGGACCCAAAGGGGAGGAGTAACCAAAGGGTGTTCCTTCCTGCAGTCTCCAGCTCTCCCTGGGCAACTCCCCCGCCCAGATAAAAACACTCAGGCCTGACTAAATTTGCCTCTCCTAGCAAAAATCTATAACAAAAGAACCTTCTCACTATGGGGGCACTACACCTCCCCCCCAAACCTCAGCTGGTCCCCAACTGAGAAATTTGGAAAAAAATGACTCTTGGGCCCAAGAGCAAGGGCATCCCAAAGTCAAAAAATGGGAAGGGGGAAAAAGGAACAAACTTGGGGGAAGATATGAATAAATAAGTACAAAAATAAATATACTCTCTGCACATTATTTACATTTGCACATTATGACAATCCTAACTACTGATCCCTGTAGCTAGCAGCACATTTAATACACAATCACTGAGCCAGAGCACTTCTCCCCGGAGAAAAGTACTCTGCTCACATAGTAGAAAGAAGTTTTGCCTCTCGCCGGAAGGGAATGGATAGCCGTCCCATTCCATGGATCCTAAGAGAAGAAACAAGAACTACTAAACTACAACTAACTAAACAGCAGTCCTAGATGGGAGGACAAACAGGCTCTGAAGATTTTTTTTGAACAGCCAGAACACACCTCACCCCAGCGTTCTTTCAATGAGCCAAGTCTCTGCCCTTGGACGCAGGGTGGTAGGCTGGCATGTTCTGAGCAAGGTTAGGGGAGAAACAAAAACACAACCCCTGCAGTTTTCCAGCAGTCTCTGGTGTCTTTGGCTCCTACAAAGAAAGCCATAGTCCTCCAACAGTCTCTTCAAATGTAGAAGCGTAGGTCAGGCAGCCTCATCCTGCTTTCTCCTTCTCCCCTGACAGAAACGGAGTAGCTCCTTGCAGGCTGGTTTGGCTTCACCACAAGGACCTTGTATCCATAAATAGCACTCCCCAGTCCCCATTCTTTCTTCAGTTCTACAAAGCGATCCCAGGCATCACAGTCCTGCTGTCTCAGGGGTTTGGGAACATGCAAGTATTCCCATATCATTTCGTCCTCCCACTCTCCTCTGGAGCTCTCCACGACATCCATGATATGGGGAGGGATATATGGAAAGTCTTGGCCCCATTCTAAGGCAACTTTGTGTTGTACTTCCTGTTGGAACCGGGAAAGCCTAGGTAACTCCTTCACCTTCCCTTTACCCGGTCGGATCAGAGTGTAAGGGGGTCTGACCACTTGTGACTGGAAGGTAGTTACCCTGGTCTGGGTGGTGGAGGGCCTATTAAGGAACAGCCTCGTCTGTGTCCAGCTCAGACTCTGGTCTCCTCCCATCCTCTGAAGGAATTTCCTGCCCCTGGGACCTCCCTGTCTCCCACTCCTGTTCATCTAGGATCTCTTCAGGGGACAACCACTCTATAAGTCTTTCAAAGGACCCAAACTCCGCTTTCAGTCTGGGGGAAACCCCAATCAGGCTGCCTCTCTCGGTTTCTCTTCCAGCTCACCAGAGGGCATCTCCCCCTCCTGTACTGACTCTGCTGGACTGAGAATGGTTATGGGCAACCCCGTGGCCGGTGTGGCTGGGGGCTCTAATTCTTGCTGGACAGTACTTACAGGTCCTAGATCCCCCGCCGGGCCTTCAGTCACGACAGCTCCCTCTTTCCTTCCCTCTTTGGTGTTTGCAGGGGAGTCGCCTTGACAAAGTGGCTCCAGGCCCGCTCCGGCCTTCCGAGACTTCTCAGGCTGTGGCGTGCAAAGTCCTGATGTCTACGCTGAAGTAACTTGGATCTTGCTGGATGTCCATCCGCTGCATAAGTGGCTTGCAGCAATGGCCACATCTTGCCCATGCTTCCACTACTGCTGTTGGCATCCGAAATCCTGGGCAGAGCAGACACAGTCTTTCCATCCCATCCACCACCCCAAGGGTGAATCCCCTGCAATGCTAAAGTTGGACACCTGTTTCCACAAGTGTCTGTTCAAGCTTTTTCCAGCAGCCAAGTAAGAGCTGGTAGCAAATGACTACCCTCTGCCATCTTCCACAACCTTGTGGCATCTGCTGGGCTCAGGGAAACTTTCGTCTCCTCCAGGGCATGGCTCCACCTCCTCACTTCTAGACCGGCTGGTGCCATTGAATCTGATAGGTAGATTCTTTCCTGGTCACGGTGCTGTAACCCCTGATGTGCACGAAAGAAACTTGCAGACACACTGGCTTTTGCAGAACTTGCCCGGGCATGATGACCCTTACGGTGGTTGCCGGTAGCAACAGTGATTTTAGTAATGCCTCTCATTTATCCCTCATTTATCTTTGGGATAAATTCTGGTGTCTCTTCCGCAGACTTTGGATAGAATTAACGGTGTGACGAATGGGGTATCAGATCCCTGCCCTCCTCACTAACTCGTGACAGAGGACCGGCCAAACTCACACCTTGCTTGTCACTAATGTAACAATGCCACTCTCAGTTGCATCCAGCACAAAGATTTTCCAGCTTGTGGGACCACAATCTAGGGGCCAGCAGTCTGAGAGCGATTGTTATCGGGCAAATTTAAGCAATTCACCCTTTCACTGCCACCACCTCTTCTTTTGACTGAGCAAGAAAGACTCGTAACTTTAGCAATACCAATTATGATATTAGAATAATTGTCTGTACCACACACTGTCACCACAGACAGGTCTGTTCAGAGGCCTCATTCTGGACACTAGCACTTTTCAAGGATCAGGTTCATTATAGCTTGCATTAAGGGCTTTAGGAACAAGGTCAACACTTTTCAAAATAATGTTTAATAATGAAAAGGTCAAAATTGGTGCAAATAAAATATTTACAGAAAAAGGTATTTCAAAGCAATAAAGACATAATATACAGCAACAATGAGCTAAGGTAGAAGTTAAGGAAGAAAGATACTTGCAATCAATGTCTTTGGGTTGACAGAATTTGGTTGATAAAGGTTCATATATTCATATCTCTGCATCTCTACTGTTTACAGACTGCTAACATCAATATTATGCACCAGTATGAAAGTTGCATTTCAACAAATCTAAACATGACAGGTTTCCAATGCCTAATTTATCTAGGAGGATGAAGTGTTACCAGTGGTTCCCCATATGATCTGACATAGGGGTATCTGGATTTGAAACGTTACAAATTATCAGAGGAAATTTAATATGTCCATATTATGTCTGTGCTATAATTATTTTGGAAGCTATGGAAGATATGCTGACGTTGCAGGCTTACACTGCTAAACTGTCTGCATCTTATGTGGATTGAGCTTTTATGACAGTGGTCTGTTAACTTTCTAGTCACTGAAGCACTAGGCTGACAGCTTTATGGACTCGGAGATAAAGGTTCTCAAACTTGTAGATGTTCCTGGTTTGATGGTAATAGGAGAACTGAGAACTGTCCTTGACATCTCTCTTTTCTTTGGGAGCCAAGGGGTGTTGACAGATAGCCTCTTGACCAATTAGTGTCAGAGGGTTGGTCCCTGGGAGGCCACAATTTCATGACCATGTCCCAGATATGGTTTGTGATACATATTCATATCTCTGCATCTCTACTGTTTATAGACTGCTAATATCAATATTATGCTCCAGTATGAAAGTTGCATTTCAACAAATGTAAACATGACAGGTTTCCAATGTCTAATTTATCTAGGAGGAAGAAGTGTTACCAGTGGTTCCCCATATGATCTGACATAGGGGTGTCTGGATTTGAAATGTTACAAATTATCAGAGGAAACTAAATATGTCCATATTATGTCTGTGCTATTGTTATTTTGGAAGCTATAACACATGCTGACGTTTCAGGCTTACACTGCTAAACTGTCTGCATCTTATGTGGATTGAGCTTTTATGACAGGGGTCTGTTAACTTTCTAGTCACTGAAGCACTAGGCTGACAGCTTTATGGACTCAGAGATGTGTATTGGGAAACTGATAAAGGATGCCTGGCCTCGGTCACCAGTTTGGGAATTGGATAACTGATAGGGAAAAAGGGTGGGGGGGCAAGATCACCTTGAGTGGTCCTCCATATACCAACATGGCTGCGATGAGCTTGAGACATGACAAAATGGCTTCTATGCACACAGTTAGGCCTCAGCTCAGTACGGAGGACCGTTAGAAACGGGTGTGGAAAAAATTGGCTTTGGGTGTCGTGGTGCCTTCACACCATAACTCTCTAAGAGGTACTCTTGATGATATGCACCTGTCAAATATGTGCAGAAAAATTGGCCTTTGGGTGTCAGTGGCGCCTACACACCATAACCCTATAGAGGTACGCTTTATGAAAGGAAGAATTGGCCTTCCTGTAAAAAAATTAAATTTGATGTAGCTGTCAAACAGGTGCTGAAAAATTGTTTTTGGGTCTCGTTGGGGCTTCACACCGTAATCCTATAGAGGTACTCTCTATGAAAACAAGAATTGGCCTTGCTGTGAAAAATTGCAATGATATGAACCTATTAAACAGGTGCTGAAAATGTGTTTTTTGGGTGTCGGTGGTGCCTTCACACTGTGACCCTATAGAGGTACTCTTGATGATAGCAAGAATTGGCCTTGCTGTGAAAAATTGCAATGATATGCACCTGTCAAACAGGTGCAGAAAAATTGGTCTTTGGGTGTCGGTGGCACCTTCACATCATAACCATATAAGAGGTGGTCTTGATGAAAGCAAGAATTGGCCTTGCTGTAAAAAAATTAATTTGATGCAGCTGTCGAACAGGTGCTGATAGAATTTTTTTTTTGGGTGTCGGTGACACCTTCACACCGTAACCCCATAGAGGTACTTTTGATGAAAGCAAGAATTGGCCTTGCTGTTAAAAATTGCAATGATATGCACCTGTCAAACAGGTGCTGAAAAATTGGTTTTTGGATGTCAGTGGTGCCTTCACACTGTAACCCTATAGAGGTACTCTTGATGAAAGCAAGAATTGGCCTTGCTGTAAAAAAATTGCAATGATATGCATTTGTCAAACAGGTGCGGAAAAATTGTTTTTCGGATGTTGGTGGCGCCTTCACACCGTCACATCATAACCCTATAAGAGGTGCTCTTGATGAAAGCAAGAATTGGCCTTGCTGTCAAAAATTGCAATGATATGCATATGTCAAACAGGTGTGGAAAAAATGGTATTTGGGTGTTAATTGTGCCCATGAAACCTACACCAAAAACATTCTCCCAGATAGAATCAACACCCACAACGCTAGGCAGCCTAGAAGTCCTGCAGAGAATACACATCCGAAAACATTTACACGGTGACATCGGCATCAGGGGCTTCATAGCTTCTGGTAATCCAGGACTGATTCATTTTGATTTTGATAAAAGTTACATGGTCCACAGAGTCTGTGGACAGACACATTCTATGATCAGTAACAAAACCTCCAGCAGCACTGAATACCCGTTCGGAAAGCATACTGGATGCAGAGCAGCCTAGCAGCTCAATAGCATACTGAGCAAGTTCTGGTCAGTGGTCTATTCTCATGACCCAGGAAGCCAGGGGATTGTCAATCGGAAAGCTCTCTATCTCTGTTTTCACCCCTAGAACATCGTCCACCATGTGATGCAGACACTGCCGATGGGATGTGGAAGCTGACAGCCCTGGGCGGCGAGGACTAAAAAAATGGAGAAATGCATCAATAAGGCTGCCTCCTTGTCCACTGCTCCTCTCTTGACCAACAGAAGCCTCAAAACTATGTTTTCCATGACACTGTAATCTACCAGAGTCAGGAAAAGCATTAGATAAACTCCTCTTTAAGGTGTCCTCAAGAGATTTCATCTTCTGCACTCTCTGTGGGGATGGAATGGGTTCTGAGACTTTATCCTTATAACAGTGGTCAAGGAGGGTTGCTAACCAATAGTGATCCTTCTCTTTTATGCCATGTATTCTTGGGTCCTTTCGCAGCTTTTGAAGCATGAGGGAGCCCATGCACCGCAAATTTATGCAGGCGTGAAAAGCAGACTCCTCAGGGTCACTGAGGATTACAGTATCTGGAACTTCCTTCTCCCAGCCACGTACTACTCCCAAGGGTTTTGGGGATGGAAAACCATTGCTTACTGTTTGACCTAAGTCTTCTTCTGCTTCAATGCCTCAGAAACTGCCAGAATCCTCCTCCTCCTCTCTATCCTCTTGTGTGTTCTGTGGCATAGGAATGATGGCACCTGCATAAAGTGGGCCTTGAGAGGAATGGAAGTCCTCCTCTTCCTCCCGCTGCTCTGCCTCCAGTGCCCTGTGCATAATGTTATGCAGAGTCTGCTCCAGCATGAACACAACAGGGATTGTGTCACTGATGCATGCATTGTCACGGCTCACCATCCTTGTGGCCTCCTCAAATGGTGACAGTACAGTGCATGCATCCTTTATGAGCAGCCATTTGCATGGGGAAAAAAAAGCCTAGCCGACCTGAGCCTGTCATTGTGCCATACTCAGACAGGTACTCATTGATGGCCCTTTGCTGCATGTGCAGCCGCTGCAGCATTGCCAAAGCCGAGTTCCACCTGGTGGGCATGTCACAAATCAGGTGGTTTATTGGCAGGTGGAATTCCCAATGAATTTCAGCCAACCAAGCACTGGCTGTGTATGAATGCCTGAAATGTCTAGAGACTCTTCTGGCCTGCTTTAGCAGATCTTCCATCCCTGGGTACCTATTTAGGAAACGCTGCACCACGAAATTGAGGACAAGGGCCAAGCATGGCACATGTGTCAACTTTCCCTGTCTATGGGTGGACAGGAGGTTTGTGCCATTATTGCACACCACCATTTCTGGCTCCAGCTTATGTGGCATGAACCACCTCTGGGCCTGTCCCTGCAGAGCTGCAAGAATCTATGCTCTGGTGTGGTTCCTGTCCCCTAGACACACCAGCTGAAGCACTGCATGGTACCTTTTAGCCTGAATCATTGAATATCCCTTTGAACACTTAGGGGGTACTTGAGGTTTATAGGACAATTCAGTGGAGGAGGAGGAGGAGGAGGGGGTAGAGCTGACAAATCTTGCATCATCACCAGCTGTATGTAGACATGGGAGCACAACAAGCTGCAGCACTGAGCCCTGCCCTGCAGCATTCCGAGTTGCAAGCAGAGTTACCCACTGTGCTGTAAATGTAATATATTGTCCCTGCCCATGCTTGCTGGACCTTGTGTCAGCAGTAACGTGGACATTGCGGCTGACTGCCTTGCCCAATGATACCACAACATTGCCTAGTGAGATAGATTAGCCTTACCTGAAAAGAAATAGCGACTGGGAACATGACATTGTGGTACAGCACATTCTGCAAAATCATGGAAGGGGGAAGAATCCACCAGGCGGAAATGCAGAAGTTGGAGAGCTAGCAGCTTTGTCAAGCTTGCATTTAGATGCTGGGCATGTGGGTGGCAAGGATTGTATTTTTTTTCTGCTGCAGCACATGGGGCAGAGGCATTTGCCAGCTACAGCCTACAGCTGGTGGTGAGCTGCTGGCGGATGTGCTGCAAGGACCTGGGACATCCTGCGCTATACCATCATCCCTGTTAGTGGAGGCTGCTGAGAGGTCATGAGGTATAGCAGGGGCAGACTGCGATGAGTCAGGAGGAGATCTGTGCCCCTTTTGTGTGGCTTTTAGGTGCTCTTGCCAACGGGGGAGAGGTGGGAAGTTAAATGCCTTGTCAAGCATGTAGTACCCAAATGGCGGGTGTTTTTGCCACGTTTCATGTGCTTGAGACAAAGATTGCAAATAGCATGTGGAATAAAAAAGGCCCAGACAGCTGAGCTGTGGGAAGTAGGCAGGGAGATAACAGCTCCACAATGTGATGGAATAGGGTGGCTGCTCTCTGGTCTTCCATGATTGCTTCCTCGTTGGGGTTGTGCCTCACCCTCACTTTTCACCTCTGCTCTATCTGGCACCCAAGTCGCGTCAGTGACCTCATCATCATCATCTCCTCCATCCTCATTACCACTGGAGACAACTTGGCAATTCGCAGTTGGGGGGAACATGAATGTCAAGTTGTGTACCAGTGTTCTCCCCTCTCTCTAGGCTCATGTTCCTGCCTTCCTCAACCACAGAACCAACATCTGATTCGAGTAATGGCTCTGCATCGTCAAGGAGCAAGTGGCTCATGCTGTGTTCAAATAACTCCACTAACTCCTTCTTGCCGGATGCTGGGGTCATGGCAGGAATAGCTGTGGACAAGGAGGAGGTTTAACCACTCTGGCAGTTGCAGGGGACTGCATACTAGTCTCTGCTTGGGTGACGGAGGATGAGGAAAATGAGGACGATTTAGTACGCCAGTCCACCACCTCCTCTGCATGCTGTGGCTTGATAGCACAGACAATACCACTAAGCAGGGGAAATGATGCCCTGCCTGAGGACTGACCACGTTCACCTTTGCCTGTGGACACATACGCTGTTGGACCCTGTACAGTGCCATGGGAACGTCTGCTTCTCCTTGTTGTCCTCCCAGACGTAATGGGGGTTGCTTATTAACCAAATGTAATAAAGATGTGTAAATGTGTACGTGGATGCACTTTAATCAATGGAAAGTGGAGTTTGGTGCACTTTAATTTGAGTACTCACTACACAGACACATTCCACGGGTACATTATACTGCGTCAAACGTGCAGTAACACGCAGAACTATATGGCGTTAAATGTGAAGTAATGCAATGAAATATATGGAGTTAAACTTGCAGTAATGCAATGATATAAATGGCGTTAAACTTGCAGTAAAGCACAGAACTATTAGGCGTTAAACTTGCAGTAACGCACAGAACTATGTAGTGTTAAACTTGCAGTAACGCACAGAACTATATGATTTTCTAACAAAAGAATATAAAATTAGAAAGTAATATAATAAAAGAATTGTAAAGAATAATAAAAATAAATGAATAGTAAAGAATAGAATAAAAATTCTAATTTTGAATAGTATAAATTCAAAAGATTGGTATAGAATCCAAAACAAAGGGAACCAAAATAATAAAAAATAGTAGGAGAACAGAATAGAAAAGCAATAGAATAGAAAAAAATAGAAAGAATAACACCATCTTCCGAAATTTCAATTTTAAATAGAATGAATTTGAATAGAACAGATTAGAATATAATCCAAAACAATGGAATCCAAAATAATAGAGAATAATAGATTAGAAAATAATAGAATATAAAATAAGAGAATAGAATAGAAAACAATAGAATAGAAAACAATAGAACAGAATAGAATAATATAGAGAAAATATATAACCATCTTCTGAAATTTAACATTTGAATAGAATGAATTGGAGTTCAAATCTGAATAGAAAAGATTATAATTGAAAAAAATAGAATAGAAAATACGAGAATACAATACAATAGAAAATAATAGAATCGAAAAATAATACAATAAAATAGAAAGAATATATAACTATTTTCCGAAATTTGAATTTCAAATACAATGAATTTGAATAGAAACAATTAGAATAGAACATAAAATAATACAATAGACTAGTAAGAATAGAATAGAAAAAACAATGGAAAATACAATAAAATAAAATAGAAAAAATATATTATAAAAAAATCTTCTAAAATTTGAATAGAATGAATTCCAATTTCGAATAGACTGAATTTGAATTTGAATAGAAAATAGAACAGAAAATAATAGAATAGCAAATAAGAGAGTATAATAGAATAGAAAAATAATAGAACAGAATAGAAAAAAAAATTGAATATATAACCATCTTCAGAAATTCAAATAGAATGAATACAAATAGAAAAGATTAGAATAGAAAAGAATAGAATAGAGAATACGAGAATAGGATAGAAAAGAACAGAATATAAAAACAATAGAACAGAATAAAATAAAATAGAAAGAATTTAATATATAACAATCTTACAAAATTTGAATTTTGAATTGTTTTTTGAATCTGAAAGAAATTTTTCGAATGCAGTAGAATTTTTTCGAATGCGGGCAATTTTTTTCAAATTCGAACAAATTTTTTCGAATTCGGCCAAATTTTTTCGAATTCCAATACGTAACGAATCCTGAAAACGAATGTAACGAATGCAACAAATTTAAGTAAATAATTTTAATAACTAAACAAATGTTTTCATCCTGCACATGTCTAGTCACTACACTACACTGACACTAACTGAACTGTCCCTAGCTGCACACTAATATTAAGATGAATGATGGTCGTCATTACACTCAGACCCCTTTCACACTAGGTTGTTTTCCAGGTGCTGCGGGGCTAAAAATAGCTCCTGTACAGCGCCTGAAAAACTCCCGCCCGTTCTCCCCAGTGTGAAAGCCCGACTGCTTTCACACTGGGGCAGTGCGCTTGCAGGACGAGAAAAAAAGTCCTGCAAGCAGCATCTTTGGGTCAGTGCGGTGAGTGGTGTGTACACAGCTCCTCCACCGCCCGCTCCATTGTAATTAATGGGGGGCGCTTCCGAAGTGCAGAGCGGTGGCGCTTTTAACCCCTTGTTAGCCCCTTCTTGGGGGTTAAAAGCGCCCTGCTCCCACCTGCATAGTGGCGTCATAGCGCCGCTATAATAGCGGTAAAGCACAGCTAAAACTTGCGGCGCTTTACCGCTACCCCCCTCCCCCCAGTGACTGACTATCCCTAGACTGACACTAAACTAATATTCTACACTGACAATAGCACCCTATCGCACACTAACTCACTAACTGTCTAGTAGCACTGAACAGAGTCCTGTTCTATCTCTCTCCACGCTGATATTACACTGAAAATGGCCACTATTGGAAGAATACTTTTATAGTGGAGGGCGGGACTAAGAGCAATAAGGTTCAGTGTTGACAAATGTAAAGTTATGCACTTAGGGGCTAGAAACATGTATTCATCTTACATACTAGGAGGAGAACAGCTGGGAGAGTCAATGGTGGAGAAGGATCTGGGTGTTTTGGTAGATCATAGGCTTAATAATAATATAATGCAATACCAAGCTGCAGTTTCCAAAGCAGGCAAAATCCTTTCTTGTATTAATAGAGGTATGGACTCCAGAGAGAAAGAGACATTATTTTTATGGAATATGCAGTTCAGTTTTGGGCACCAGTTCACAAAAAGGATATCGGGGAACTGGAGAAAGTGTAGAGAAGGGCAACCAAACTGATAAGAGGCATGGAGGAGCTCAGCTATAAGGAACGATTAGCTAAACTGAATTTATTCTCTCTTGAGAAGAGGAGATTAAGGGGGGATATGATCAACATGTACAAATACATAAGTAGTCCATATTGTGAACTTGGTGTTGAGTTATTCACTTTAACCACTTCCAGACCGCCTGCCATTGTTTGACTGCGGTACTTTGAAGTGGAATACCATTGCTATGATACCATAACCCCGGTATTTTTTTTTCAGCCGGCGATTCTGCGTGTGATAAAAGTGGTCTCAGCGGTGGATTCACCGGGAGAGCACTTTTTTCAGCAGCAGGAGAGGTGGGGGGGGGGGGGGGGGGGGGGGGGGGGGGGGGGGGGGGGGGGGGGGGGGGGGGGGGGGGGGGGGGGGGGGG
>BLSH010366113.1:326667-345830 GCA_018402905.1 Glandirana rugosa
GCTGGTCGTACTTTTTTATTTCTTTTAGTACTGGTTTGTGACCGTGGAGAATGATCAGCTAGGTATAGATTCTGGCACAGAAAGTAGTTGAGGTCGTTAATGTATGGCTGCCCGGTTTAGGGAATCTCTGTTAGATCAGAGATCGCTCAAATGTCCATGGAAATCTCCCCTGGGAACGTACGCGGTGCCGTGTAAGTGCACGCCACCTACGGTCATAACACGAAATTACCTATGGGCGTTTCTTTAAATAAATGGCTTACCTTTATCTATGTGGGGGTCTGTAATACGGTTAACGTTTTGCGGACCTCTCCACATTGGCATGTTAATAGATAGACCACTCCAGGCGTTTTGCAATTGGCATAATGTCTGGGGGTGTATCTATTTCCATTCGGTAAATAAATTTCTTTGCGGGTATCCATTAAAGCACAATACTGGCATCCACCGCACGTGAATGTGCCGTGGCGCATGCAAGGGTCCCCTCTAAAGGTACCTGTAAACTCGCTAGAGACTAGATTGTCTCTAAGGGATTTGGCCCGTCGGTATGTAATTGCTGGAGTTGATGAAAGACACGGTCTTAGATATGGATCGACTAGTAAGAGGTGCCAGTGTTTGGTCATGATTTTCTTTATTTTTTCATGCTGGTCGTTATAGCGTGTAACGATCCGTACCGTTTGTTGGTCAGTTATTTTTTTCTGTTTCTTAAAAAGTAAATCATGCCGTGACTGATCACGTGCTCTCTTAAAAGCTCGTTTGAGGCATTTGTGAGAGTAGCCACGTCTCAGTAGTCGATCTCTAAGAGCCCAAGCTTCGGTTTTAAAAGAGCTATCATCAGAGCAGTTTCTCCGCAGCCTGAGGTATTGGCCGTAGGGGATGGAGTTCACTAAAGACGCAGGATGGGCGCTCGTAGCGTGCAATATTGTATTGCCAGCCGTTGCCTTTCTGTAAAGGTCAGTGGACAGAGCCCCGTCTTGGTCCTTTATGATCTTTAGATCTAGAAATGTCACTTCTGATCTACTATATGTCATGGTGAAGGTGAGGTTGAAGTCGTTTTTGTTAAGAGCTAACAAAAAGGCATCCAACGATTGTGTATCACCTTCCCAGAAGAGTAAGATATCATCTATATATCTGTGCCATGATGTTATAGGTGACGTTAATGATGTAAGTGTGTTGTCAGAGAAAAGAGTTCGTTCCCATTCCCCCAGATACAGGTTCGCGTACGATGGTGCACAACAGGTGCCCATCGCCACCCCCTGTATCTGGAGGAAAAAGGTACCAAAAAAAGAGAAAGAATTATGTTGAAGTATGAATTCTAATGCATCTACAATGAAATCATGGATTTTTTTGTCATCCCTATGGGATTGTGACAAGATGTGTCTTATAGCTGCTAGTCCCAAATGATGTGGGATAGAGCTATAAAGTGCTTCCACATCTATCGCCACTAGATAGGTGTGTGGGGAAAGTTGTATGTTTTCAATTTGTTGTAGCAGGTGGATTGTGTCCTTGGTATAGGAAGGTAGGCTCATTACATATGGTCTAAGGTGTGTATCGATATATTGGCTTAAATTTTCCGTTATTGACCCGTTTCCTGAGATGATGGGTCTCCCGGGGGGGTCCCTCATGTCTTTGTGTAGTTTCGGTAGGCTGTAAAAGGTAGGGATTTTTGGATGTTCCGTACGAACAAAACCCCAAGTGTCTTTATCTATGACACCCAGTGCATATGCGTCATCTACCAAAGCGTAGAATTTGCAATGATGTTTTTCTATCAGAGTACGTGAGATGGGCCTATACCATCTCTCGTTTTGTAGGATCTTTTGGCACATGGTTTTATAGTGATCATTAGACATAATTACAATATTTCCTCCTTTATCAGAAGGTTTTATTGTTAGGTTATGTTGTGTTTTTAGATTTCGAAGGGTTTGTTCATCTCGTTGGGAGTTGGGAGAGGATTTAGAGTGTGGTTTGAGATTCTTTATCTCCTTTGTTGTAGCAGATACAAAAGCTGCTAGGTTTATATTGGATGAAATAGATGGAAATTTATCTGATTTCTTTTTAAATGTAATTTGTTTGTTTTTAAATGGGGATTTATTGTCTCTGTCGACATGTTGGTCCAACAGGGCCTCAATGTCGACCCGGTCAATAAGATCCGAGGGATCCTGTTCCTCCAATAAAGCTAGGAGGTCATCCAAAGCTTGATCAGACTGTTCCATTGTGGATTCCTGAGGGGGGGTGGTTGTATAGTAACTTTTAAAGAGGAGTCTTCTTGCAAACAAATGCAAATCTTTTAACAATTCAAATTGATCCAGGTTGGCACTGGGGCAAAAATTGAGGCCCTTAGAGAGCAGTTGGATCTCATCTGGATTCAGATGATAGTCAGATAGATTTACAATGTTGAGAGTGTCCTCCTTAGTGTCAGTGTTAGAGTGTTGGGTTAAGTGAAGGGTGATGTTATTGTGTGATGTGTTTAGGAAGCTGAGTCCCCCAAAGGGGGTGGGAGATCCAATTGGGAATTGGTGTACGAAATTCCTGTGTCTATTGTGCCACCACCATTAGAGATTGAAGATGTTGTGCTCGGAACACCCAGTGCGTTACCTTTACCCGATGAGTGAAAAGAAGATAGGATCGAGGGTTGATGGGAGGGGGTGGATGCTGTAGTGCGTTTCTTATTTATAGAGGAATCGCCTCCTGAAGGTGTGCGTTTAGTCTTTTTAGCTCTTCCGTTTTGTTTCTGGTGCTGTGAAAAAGAAGATGAAGATAGTGATGAATTGAGAGAAGACATTGAACCATATTCGTAGTTAGATTGAGATTTGTTATTTTTCTGTGTATGTGTCCCCGTTTTTACTTGTTGCCATTTGTATGCTCTATTTTCTTGAAATGCTAGTTTGTCCCTCCAAAATTTCTTTTCTTTAGTGGATAGAATATTATGTGTTAATTTGTCCAGGTGTAATTTCACCTTTTCTTCTTGTTCTTTGAACATATTTAACCCTTTAAAAGGTTCCAATTTTTTATATATTAGTTCAATTTCCTTGTCTACCATCCCAATTCTTTTTTGATACTCCTCCATAAGGAGTTGCATCATGTTTTTAGAACAGGATTGTAGATTATTTTCCCATTTCTTTTTAAAGGAATTGTCTATTTCATCCAATAGTGGAAAAATCTGTATCCGCAAACCAAAAGGGTTAATTTCTTCCCTAATATACCTAGAAAAACCTTCAACATGCAAAAAATATGATGTTTTTTTATCCACTAGTTTGCCTAGTTGGAAAAACAGTGATGTTAGCTCAGATTGTGAAGACTCATTTTTCTTATAGTCCCTTTGGTACCCTTGCATAAGCGTCTCCCATTCCTTGCCTTGAAACATATCTATACTTGTTCCTTGCAACTACTGCAGCTTAAAAAGAAAATCCAAACACAGTCAAAAGGACAAATTCACGTGTTATTAGAGGTTAGTATTTTTTGTGGCCCAATTGGCCTAAATATTATTATATTTTTTGGTGGTGGGGGAGGGAAATGGTATTTTCTACCTTAATTAAGATTAATTGTTGAGAACACCACCTAGGGGAGTAAGCCCTGTTGCCGTCATCCCTATTTTACAAATTGTTGAGTGAAACCCCCTCACTTGGGTTTGGGATTTTTATAGGCAAACTGAATAGTGAATCGTTTTATGTAAAAACTATAAAGGTTTAATGGTATACATTAAAATATACAATACAATAAATGTATTACATAACATTTAAAACAACATATGGGTACATGTGTTTGACAATACGTCTGGTAACTGTAGTTTGTGGACACTCCTTGGCTCGACGCGTTTCAGGAGATTCCCTTCTTCAGGGGCCGTTATTGGGAGATTCACAATTCTATAATACAATGGCATGTGTTTAGATTGACTTCAAATACAACAGCAAATTTGAACAAGGAACCTTTACAAATCATCAGTATTTGTACCTTAAGAAATCACCATGCAAGTATATGTAGCCATAGCCTAGTATGGTTTAGTTGGAAAATGTATATACATATATACCCAGACCACTGACACAGCCCTGTGTAACCGTGTGGTTTCTCACAGGCTGCCACCGGCACACCACCCCCGCATAGTCACCACTGAGCCTCCATGGTCACCGCGCCAAACGCATCCACGTCCTTCCCTTTAAGGGGACCAGCAGTTGCTATAAGCGATAGTGCAACTGACGTGACACCTGGGAGTTTAGGAAAAGAGAGAGTTATAGTGATAGTAGTAATGAGAAGATGTATGTTTCTCCTGAAACGCGTCGGGCCAAGGAGTGTCCACAAACTACAGTTACCAGGCGTATTGTCAAACACATGTACCCATATGTTGTTTTAAATGTTATGTAATACATTTATTGTATTGTATATTTTAATGTATACCATTAAACCTTTATAGTTTTTACATAAAACGATTCACTATTCAGTTTGCCTATAAAAATCCCAAACCCAAGTGAGGGGGTTTCACTCAACAATTTTTCATCATCTCTATGGAGTAATCAGCAAAGAGTAAAAGTTTTGCCCTGTCTACTGATAGAGAGAACATGATCTGTGGAATTTTTGCATAGTAGCAATTTTGTTTGCATTATTAAGGTATCTGACAATGACATGGTGGGGTTTTGAGCGGTTTTCAACGTATTGGCCAATACGGTGAGCATGTTCAAAAGTGCAAGGGATGCACAAACCCAACTGTTCAGGGATGCTATTAGAGCATAGATTCATAAGTTGCGCATTAGATACTGATACTGGCAATCCGATAATCCACAGATTGTTCCTTTGCAAACATTTTTCTAAATGGTCCAGCTTTTCCCAAATGTCTTGTGCGATGTAGATATGCGCGCTAGAGTAGCAGTATTAGCTGTGGCTTCATCTTCCAGCATGGAGATCCGCTCCTCTGCCTGTGTTATTCTCTGAGCTCTAAATTCAGCTGATCCAGTCCCCTTTGAACTACCGGGTCAACTGTAGCCGTGAGGATGGGGGCCAGGAGAGTGACCACAGCCGGTGCTATGTTTGCGGGGGAAGCAGGGTCCGCATCTGTGAATGTGATCACTGCCGGAGGCTGTGATGAAGGCTGTGCTGTTTCAGAGGCTCATGGCGTGGCCACCATATTGGCTGCTGCCGCGTCTCCCATTGCGGGCAGTGTAGAGGAGACTGCACGGGCATAGGATCGATCTACGAAGCGGTCCATGAGGGTCCCACCAGTGGTGGAGAGGGGAGGGGGGTCACCCCGAAGTGGTAGTGGGCTTCTAGGGCAGGTTCTGCAGAGAGTGCAGTGGGAGCTGTCTCTGCTCACATCCATCCCATGCGGCACCGGAAGTCCCCCATGCAGTTATCTTTGCAAATAAGTGTGTTTATGCACCAAAGGTAAAGTTACACTTTAAATATAGGTGGTTTGTGTTTATGTTGTTGTTATAGCCCTTGTGTTTCCTTATTTTGTGAAGTGCTGCTGGACCCGAGTCCAAGCCTGCTTGAGCTATCATGCCTGAAAGCTGCCAAAGGCGACAGGCGGGCATAGATATAAGGAGAAATAAACACCCCATAGGAGGGTGTGAAACGCGTTAGTCGTGCACATTATCTGTATCTGTATGGACTGATTTGCAAAATTTCCACTTTCCTAAATATATAAGCATTGCGTTTAGAAGGAATATAAGTATAAATATCAGTGCTGAATTTTCAAATCTACAGAGAATCATACAGTTTATTAAGCATGACTGGATTACCTGGATTGCCGAAACCTCAGAAGATCAGCATTTAAAATGTTATTAAACCCAGGACCCTGCATTCACTATATCTGGTCTCCCACAGTACACAGAACATGGAAATGCAATTATTTTAGTAAATATAAACTGCAAAATATATTTTCTCATCAGCAGTATTTAGCAGTCTTGTGACTTCTATCATTGTCCAGCTGAGCACTGGTTAAAGCTGATTGTAGGAGGAGTTTTCTGACTGTCCTATGAGACTTCAAGACTCCAGGCCCTCTGTCTGGACAGTGCTGATTGGCCCTTTTCCGATCACATGCACTCTCCCAAGAAAAAAAAAAACTCTCTAGCAATACACACCAAACTGAGCTTGTGCAGCCTGACTCCATAGTCTCTGTGTGCATCACAAAATTATCAGGGAACAGTGAAAGAAGGGGAGGATCAGAGATGCCAGGATCAAGCAGCCTCTTTACACAATGCAGAGGATTAACCCCTTAGGTTCCACAGTGAGTATAATAAGCGTGCTTTACTGCATATACAGACTGATTTTGCTGTTGTGGATTTAGTAACACTTTAAATACCCAGGAAAACTGATAATAATAATAATAATAATAATAATAATAAATACACGCATTGCACTTTTGTTGCGTTTTGGTGCAACATTCTGCTTATGAAACATTTCACAATAACAATGAGTAAGACAGAAATTCAATTATTTTTGAAACATATTCACCATAATTACCTTGGTTTTAACATGAAACATTGAATGCAATCTCCTTCAGTGTCCTGTAATGGTAGCCGAAACAGAAAGCGTTAAATGGCTCCTTAAATAAACAAAGCTTTATTTTATTTTTTTGATACAGAAAATGTGCAGTGCCATGTTGTCTGAATTAATGTTTTTTAACAATAAATTACATATGGGAGTTTCATGCCAAGCTGGATCTGTGTGTTGGCAGTGACAGACTTTGTGTGAGGTTTGAGCGTTCTGTTCATTGCCCCACTAACCTGCCTACATTGGCTCTGAAGGGCAGCATTTGCTGCTGCTGCTGCTTCTGTTATGCGAATGCACTGTGTAACGCTCTGTTCTATATAATTGTGTTCATTCACCTAATAAGTCCAGGAGATGTGATAGAAAGAAATTACTGTCAGATAATTAAGCATCCACAATGCAGAGAAAGTCTACCTTGGCTGAAGTGTGAAAACACATTTACACCTAATGAAACACGGAAGGTAATGCTTCTGAATAAGTGACATATGGGAAGCCGCAAAGTGACAGAGAATGAAAAGCCCTAACCACAGAGTGTCCTCTGAGATGAAATTCAGATGTTTACAGAGTATTTCTCTCATCCATGGATGTCACAACAGAAGCAGCAACACACCAGGCCCTGTAAGATATGGCTGTGAAGGGCAAGACATTAGAAACTCATGGTTAGAATAGACAATGCTGAACTTGTGTTTACTGCATAAAGCCTAAAATTCTGATGAATAATAGCATAGATGCAATTTTCACATACAGGTTTGAATACCAATTAGCTATTTATGCAAAGATATTGTTTCTGTTAATCATTTTTGGTACATGGCTGTTCTGGAAGTGATACATATCCATGGCTTATAAAGTAGGGTGACCAGACATTGCCGGTTTCCGGGGACAGTCCCCGGACTGGGGAAACTGTCCCCGGACCAAGTCTGTCCCCAGTTTTGTCCCTGGATTGGATTTGAATTTTGGCACCCCATCCCTGAGGCACGCTAGGTGTCCGCGTTCCCATAAGGTAAGACTGCGCTCAGGGAATTATTGACACCATAAAAACTTCATTTTAAATGAAGTTGTTACAGTGCCTAACTGTTCCTTTAACATTTGTAGTCTTATAACAGCTAGCTATTAATATTTGATTTTTTTTTGTGTTCAAAGGTACCTATGTGTTGTTTCCATGTAATCTTTTACTGTTCTGAATTGTTAATTTATATTGTTTTTGTTGAACCAAAATACTTTGGTAACAATAAAATACAAAATATGCATTGAAAATATTTTTCTCTCTTATCTTCTTAACATTTGGTAATCATATCCCAAAAAATTGTAAGTATCTTTTTTTATCTCATGGAGGAAATGTGAGAAATAACGTGTATATCATACAATCATTCTATAAACACATACCACATACGCTGCATATATAATTTGAGGAAAATATGCTTATAAAATAGTTTACCATATGCCAATAAAAAAAAAAAAAAATAAGTCCCCGGATTTCATTTCAAACCAAGCTTTGATAAAGGTTCATTAATGTAAAACTTACCCCCATAGAAACCACTTGGTATGAAGGGTTTTCTGTTTTGCCATGATTCTTTAGCCACTTAAGGTCCACCCCATATCAGTTTTACTGCTACAAGGCAGCACCTCTGCACTGGATTACATATATTCAGTATATAGTAGTGCTTGAATATGGTACAAAACACCTGCAGTAATTCCCCGAGGTGGTGAGCGGTTGGTGCACTGGCTTGTAGTGTCCTCATATCACTTGAGCAAACAGATAAAAGGAAGCCTGCAGCTCGATATTCCACAATCAATACATTTATTAATCCAGGCGTGGTACAGAATAATAAAGGGTTTACACGTTTTGGCGTGTAGCCTTAGTCTTATCGAATGACTAAGGCTACACGCTGAAACACGTAAGCCCTGGATTAATTAATGTATTCATTGCGGAAGATCAAGCTGCTGGCTTTCTTTTATCTATGTATATATATGTGATCCGGCTCTTCTGGGTAGACAGCTGCTCGCTCCTGCTGTGATCACACACAGCGGGAGCCCAGTGGTGGGTACCACAGACTCTATGTCCGCCAGCACCCGCCGATCATCAAGCAGAGAGGCAGAACAGCGGTCTGACTATGTAAACAAGGCAGATCACCGTTTTGACAGGACAGAAGGCATGGATCCTGTGTCTCTGCAAAGCAGGGGCAAGGATCCATGTCTTCCCCTAGTAAAAGCACCACTTCACAGTTTAGAAAAACACTGGTCAGGCACACAGTTAACCCTGTGATCGCCCCTGATGTTAACCCTTTCCCAGCCAGTGTTATTAGTACAATGGTAGTCCACATTTTTTAGCACTAACCACTGTATTAGTGTCACTGGTCACCAAACAGTGTCAAAAGTGTCAGAATGTCCGCCGCAATATCGCTGTCCCACTATAAGTCACTGATTGCTGTCATTACTAAATAAATGCTCAGATCCCAATAGCTTGTTCATGTAATTGAACTACCAGGTGCTAAAGCACAGGTATATCTTTTCTCTGTTATATACAGGTCAGTGATCAGATCTGAGCCTAGTCGCTCTCCCCCACCTTGTGTCTTTATGCCCCAGGTTGGCATGGTGTCCACTGTAGCATTTGCAGTGGTAAGGCAGAGTAGGACTGGCCAGAAGAGGGATTACTTTGATGAAGCTGGTCAGCTTAAACATGTATTGCAATATATGTGAACTAAATATCCCTGTTTTACATTGCATAGGTTGCTGGGAAGGGTGTAGCAGTGTGCAGAGGGTCCATTTAGTATTTTTAGTATTAATATTTGTAGCCTCAAATATGGCAATTAATGGCTACACAAACATAAAACATTCAGGGGAATTCATAAGACGCTCTTTAGCATTCCGACGTGCCTGTCAAGAACCTGGTGGTGGAGTCTGTATTGTGCAGGGAACAACCGCTCTTGCGCCCCCGATTCAAGGACCCCTGGTAGAGTGGACAGAGATTCAAGAGTGCGGGATGGCACGAGGGCTGGATGGTCACTGATGATGTTGTGATGCTCCAGAAGGTCGTGCAGGTATAGACGGGTGGTCGTACAGGCTGGGTTGGCAACAGGCAGGCAGAGTGGTACAAAGGGATCAGGCAAACGGGTAGTCAAGTTCAAGCAAGGTTCGTTAACGGGTGGGCAGCAGAAGTACAAGGGAGCAGACAATCGGATGGTCGTGGAAAGCCGGGGTCGGTGCAGGCAGCGGAACAGCAGGTCAGGACAAGCCGGGTCAACAGGAAGCGGAACAAACTCAGGAACAGGTAGTAGGAGCTGGGGCTCACAGGTCACGGACACTGTAGAATGAGCAGCACTTGTTGCTGGAATCTCTGGGTTTAAATAGCACCATTTGGCGCCATTTCCGGTGCGTGCGCGCGCACAGGCGCGCGCGAACGCGTGCAGGCGTGCGCACCACCGTGGAAACAGCCAGAATACACTGGCAGAGATGTTCCTTCTCTAACAGTGCATCCACATGACAAATGTGGGTGCGGGCAACAGATTTTTGTAACTGTCATAGACAGGTACAGGAGTTTGGGACATGCAACTCATGTAGAGGTTCACTGAGACAGCGTCCATACAGAAACTCAGCGTTCAGTGGAACTGTGCTTCCACCCCATTTGTCAGGTTTCTGTGGTAGTTTACCCTGTGTAAAATGCCAACCCCCGGGTTCCCCAGCCTAAGCCCCAGCCTGCTTCTTAACCAAGGCCCCTGATGGTCAGAATGGACTAGCAGCAAGCTGGAACCAGGTCGTGGCCCTCAGGTACGCCCAACTGACGGTACAGAGACCACTCGCATGTGCAGAGTACAGATTGCAGGAAACATAAGACAAAGCCAGGGTCGGGACACGGGAAGTCAGGGACCCCCCCCCCCCCCCAGGCATGATATTTAAAGGTATATTTAATTTTTATTATTTCACTTTAAGCATTATTAACCGCTTCGTATCTGTGCCATAGTCGATTGATGGCTACAGCGTGGATCTAAATTGCCGGGAGGCCGTCAATAGGCATCCTCCCCTTTGGCTGGCTCATGCCAGGCGCGCTCTCGCTGTCGATGTCTGCTGTAGACCCGCGATCTGGTCACAGAGAGCCAGAATGGGGAACCGCCGATATAAACACAGCGGTTTCCTTTTCTGTGAGGGAGGGCATGACAGATCTACTGATCCCTGTCATCGGGATCAGTTAGATCTGTTATGTCCCTGTTAGCCCTGCCCCCCCACAGTTAGAACACATACAGGAAACACACTTAACCCCTTCACTGTCCCCTTAGTGTTAACCCCTTCCCTGCCAATGACATTTATATAATAATCAGTGTCTATTTTTAGATCTGATCGTTGTATAAATTTAATTGGTCCCAAAAAAGTGTCAAAAACATCAGACAAGTCCGCCGCAATATCAAAGTCCCAATAAAAATTGCAGATCGCCGCCATTACCAATAAAAAAAATAAAAATAATAAAAATGCCATAAACCAATGTCCATCGTTTGTAGGCGCTATAACTGTTGCGCAACCCAATCAATATACGCCGATTGCGGATTTTTTTTACCAAAATATGTAGAAGAATATATGTCGGCCTAAACTGATGAATAAATTTGTTTTTTATTTTTTATTTGTGGATATGTGTTATAGCAAAAAGTTAAAAAAAATTGTTCTTTTTTCAAAATTGTTGCTCTTTGTTTGTTTATAGCGCAAAAAATAAAAACCACAGAGGTGATCAAATACCCCCAAAAGAAAGCTCTATTTGTGGGAAAAAAGGACGCCAATTTTGTTTGGGTACAACGTTGCACGACCGCTCAATTGTCATTCAAATATTGACAGCGCTTAAAACTGAAAATTGGTCCGGGCAGGAGGGGGGTTTAAGTGCCCAGTAAACAAGTGGTTAAAATCACTGCTCCTGAAAAACAATCAATTTAACCACTTGCCGACTGCAGTCTGAGTGGCTCTTTATCACAAACTAGTGCTGTGAGCGCGCGCTGCCGGAGGCGCGCTTGCACGCGCTCACTGTGTGCGGGGGGGCCAGGGAGCGGGTGCGGTGGACTCGATCACCGCCGGCTACCCGCGATGGCCCCCCCGCAGTGAGAGAACGGAGGTCCGCGTAAGTAAACACGGATCTCCGTTCTCATAGAGGGGGAAGGGCGATGATCACAGGCTTCCTGTATATGGAATCCGTGATCATCCCATTTCCCCAGCCAGGGCAACCCACACACAGTTAGAACACACCCAGGGAACACAGTTAACCCTTAGAGCGCCCCCTGCAGGTTAACCCCTTCACAATGGCATTTACACAGTAATCAGTGCATTTTTATAGCACTGATCGCTGTATAAATGCCAATGGTCCCAAAAAGTGTCAAAATGGTCCGACATGTCCGCTGCAATATCGCAGTACCACTAAAAATCGCAGATCGCCGCCATTACTAGTAAAAAAAAGAATTAAATAAAAACCCCAGAAATGAATTCTCATCATCCGTAAACGCGGCAACATTTGCACAAACGCCGAATGCGATTTTTTTAATATGAGGAAGAATTTAAATCAGCCAAAACCGATGGAAAAAAATGTTTTTTTATATTTTTTTTGGATTTGTATTTTAGCAAAAAGTATGACATTAGTTTTTTTTTTGCAAAATTGTCGCTCTTCTTTTGTTTATAGCGGCGATCAGAAATGACGTAGAGGCGATCAAATACCACCAAAAGGACGCAAATTTCTCTTGGGTACAACGTTGCACGACCGCGCAATTGTCAGTTAAAGCAATGCAGTGCCGAATCGCAAAAAAGTGCTCTGGTCCTAAAGTGTGAAATCCTTCCGGGGCTGAAGTGGTTAAAAACTTTTTTTTGCATTGATACATGTCCCCTAGGGCAGGATCCGGGTCCCCATACACTAAAAAGTGTATAACTTGCATATTAGCCTTTAAATGAACATTTTTGATTTTTCACGTTCGCGTCCCATAGACGGTGTTCAAATGTTTGCACAAATGTTATGCCTGTTCACATGTTCTGGTGCTATGCATGAAACTATACATTTAGCATATAGGGGGTGGTGAGGATAGAGGGGGTGGTGCCCGTGCGCCCTGAATGGATGGGCCGCCCCTGGTACAGAGACCCAGTCATTGCCACATGCTGGCATTGCTCTCATACAGTTTTGAGGCTAGAGATATAGAGAAAAATGAACAACCTATATGCAGTACCCAGTTTAACTTCAGCCTTAATAGAGACCCATCCTGCATTAAAGCTTGTACAAGAGCAGTGTGTACAGCAAGTTTTTGTAAAGCATTTGCAAAGGTTTCTAGCCTTTAAAGTGGTTGTAAACCTTTTTCGGACAAAAAAAAAAAATACACATGTTACACTTACCTGCTCTGCGTAATGGTTTTGCACAGAGCAACCCTGAACATACTATTACATACATCCTGTCTAAGAAAATTGGCCCTAGTATATGTATGTATGCATGTGAGTTAGGGACCTTAGATTGTAAGCTCCTTGAGGATAGAGACTGATGTGAATGCACAATATATAGGTAAAGCGCTGCGTAAATTGACGGCGCTATATAAGTACCTAAAATAAATAAATAACTAGCAAATGGAAAGGTGCACATAGACAGAACAATACACAGAACAAAAAAAGTCCCCAGGAGACTCTCTAGTTACTCAACACAAAAAAATCCAAAAAACTGTATCAACGCTTTAGGTTAAAACAAATGGTTTTGTTGCATGCAATTGCAATCACATGTGAAGTCACACTGCCATATCAAGGCACTTCTGAAAAGTGTGGTCTCCAAAAGCAGCCTTTCTCAACCATTTTAATATTGAGGAAACCTTGAAATAACTTGGGTGTCTCAGGGTACACCTGCTAATAGTTATTATATCTATAGGTTGCTGGACATTTCCATAAGTACTGTTAGTTGGAGATATACTGTAAATATAAGAAGCAATAAAATAAAAAGGAATGTGGCATACTTAGCATATATGACACACAGGGCTGATCTATATGACAAAATTATTTTCAGTAATGATAAGGAAATGAAACAAATAATAAAAATAGCCTGAAAAAAGCGAAGACTTTGAAAATTGTATTGCTCCCTCACATTAGTTACACTGATGGTCCGCGCAAAAGTGACCCTAACATTGTCAGTATAGCACTCGCTTACACTGGTTAGCAGTGAGAAGAAAGCTTCTTACATTGATGGTCAGTTGAAAGAACGATTAGATATTTAAAAAAGATTGGAGTAATTCATGAAGGGTATCATGGACACCCTTTAGAATCTTGTAGGGCTGCCACACTCAATTAGTTGGTGCCTGCATGCAATTCATAAATCTGTCAGGGAAATGTGCATGAATTTGTCAGAGTCCACCTCTTAGGTCAAAGAACTTGAATCGAGCAACTAGTTCCCCATCAGGTCCACCTTGCTGATGATTGACAGATCACCGCAGTGGGTGGATCCGTATCAACTATTCAGTCCAATAGCCATTTTCGAATCTGAACACTGGCATACGTTATCAATCAAAACTAAGGAGACCTGATTGGGAATTTGTTTTTCCCTGGCCCCATTGCCTACATTTAGCTTAAGACTGGGGAATCTTCAGTCTGACAGCTGAATAGGGCTAGTGATAGAGCCCTGTGCCTGAGGCTGTCAAATTTATAAAAATCTTTCCAGCATAGATATTCCACACCCTATAAGCCAGCTCAGAGCTAGTCTTAAAGTGATTGGAAAGTTTTTTGGTTTTTTTTTAAATAACAAACATGTTATACATACGTGCTCTGTGCAATGGAATTTCACAGAGCAGTCCCAAACCTTCTCATCTCGGGACCTTCGCCACTGCTGCAGGCTCTTCCACCCTTCCAAGTGGCTGCATAGCAAGCCACTTGCAATCCTGAGCCAAGCGGCCTGCATCTATAACCATAGACACCGCAGCTTGACCCCACCCCCAGTTCTCTCATCACAGGATTAGGGGGACAGAAGTGAGAGCCAATGTCAAAGCCTGTGAGGGTGGGGAGAGAGGAGAGAGATGCTACAGATGGGCAGAGCGCTAGATGGAGTGAGGTATGTATAAGGGGGTGAGGGGGCAATACTGCTATCTAAACATTTTTTACCGTAACCACTTGCTTACTGGGCAGTTATACCCCCTTCCCATTCTCCCCCCCTCCCCTCGGTGGCGCTGGCATCACAATTGTGGGTGCTCGGCTTTGGCTTCAAAGCCGGATGCACACTGCGCATGCGCGAGTCACGCTGCCTTTGTGAATGGTCGGCGTATCTTTTGGGACCTGTGACGTGTCCCATAAGACTGCCGGGTGGGAGGGGGGAAGGTAAACTTCCTTCCGGGTTCCGCAGCACCAGGACAGGAAGTGCAGCTGGGACCCTGTCAAAACAAAAATGACATGCCAATTGTGGCATGTCGGGGGGTCACCTCTCCTTAAAGCGTAAGTTCCACTTTTGGGTGGAACTCCGCTTCAATGTTACTGAAAAACAACACACAAAAGTTCTCTGTACAGCACCTAGGACATGAACACTGTTCGTGGGGGCACTGGGTAATTGAAGGCAATGATCAAAGTTTTTTCCCCCCCAAGGACATTCTCTAGCAGCTATGGACAGTTGGCTCCATTAACCCTTTCCTTATGGCACATACAGTACATTCTTATTAGCACCTGATCTTCTGGTGTTGTGGTTAATGTTACTGAAACTGGTGCAAATGTTTGTGTAAATAATGCACAGGTTGTTATAAATGAAACTACTGCCAGAAAAGTGACATTCATACCTTATTACATTCACCAGATTATTTGTGTTGGCTTTAAATGATCAGAGGCAGAAATTGTTACACTTTCAAGGAACCCCTATCAAATAAATATCACCGCAAACGTGACACTGCAGTTGCCTGATTTTGCAAGCATTCACGTGCTACACCAGTGTGAATGGAGGCTTAAAGCAAAAACTTTTTCTGTTTGTGTCCCCGCTGAAGAGATTCACACTCTGCATGTCCTGATGGCCATTGCTACTGGGACAGAAAGTGATGAGAAATCTAAATTTTTAGAGTTGTCACGAGAACAGGAGGTGAGGGGAAGTCTTCCAATGTACTTGCTTTGAATCACTGGCTTAGATAATATTAAAACCACTAGACCAGTATGACAGATAGGGCACTGGTATTATAAGAGATCGTAGATCATCAATGCAAGTGCCCATACTTCCTTTATTTATATTCCATGCAATATCTTCCAGTTTTCATAGAAACAGTGCTTAGGAGATTCTTTTTTTTCTTCTGCTTCTCAAGTTTTAAAATAGTCATAATATGGTTAGAGCCAGGGCCTGGTAGATGTCCAGGGGATCCAGCTACACCCTTCATACTCTTGCAGTAAACAGGGAGATAGCACAACTGGTCTAAGATGTGCACCCTGACACTTCACATGGCAAGATGTACTTGTAGGCAGTTGGTGTCTTAAGGGACTTTGTTGCTTTTTCTGTGCCTATTGCAGTCCTTATCAATGTCCATCAATAGGATATAGAGGCCAAAGCTGCTACCTTGAATAGGGCCCCATTCTGCCTTAATCTATCTTTGAGTTTGATATGTGCTAAAAAGTAACTTTCTAGTTTTTATGCAAACAATTGAAAAAAAGTTTAGCAGAACTAACATTCACAGTTACCTTTTCCACCAATCATTGACAGTTAGGTTCAGAAGTGTTCAAATATGGTTTATAGTGATTGACCACAAAGCACCTTTAAAACTGAAAAGATCTGTTGTTAATAATTGCATGTGTGCTAAGTAAATCATAGCTTAAGCATGGAAGACTCCTTTCCTCAGTGTGACTGAGAAGAAAAATTGGATTACCCAAGCTAAGATCCATGCGAAACTAGAAATTGTGTATTTAGATAAAGTACGTAATTATGAAAAACTGTGGTACCCTTGCGTTACTCATTTCTTGCCTCCTAATTTGATGAACCTCTACTTTTACCTTGATATAGTGATAACCACTAACCACCACTTTCTGTTTTCCCGAACTGAGACTCTAGTGTCATGCTACTGCCCGGACTCGGTCCCCTTCTCCCTTACCCTATCCCATCTCCTTCTTCTTCTCTTCATCCCTTTCCTCTTTTTTCTTCCTTATTCTTACCTCACCTGACATTTTTAAGGGGATATCTACCTTTTCCTCCCTTTTTTCATGCCTCTTATCCACACTGTACCATCTTTTAACCTATTATTTCAACCTACCCCCTATGCTAGGTTAAACTATGTTATGGTTGCTGCTCAATACTTCATAGCATGTGGCTACTCACTGAAACGTTATTCTTATAACATGTATTGTTCATTTTTCTATTCAAATTTTCCTATGAAAACCATTGCATAAGTCACCGCTGTACCACGTTGTAAACCCAACCTTTCCCGTACTGTTCCTGTTGCAACCTTGACTATATTATTCCATATGATTGTTTCATGCAGCACCTTAATGTGCTATGTTTTCCTCAATGTATTTTTATTCCTAATAAACATACTGAACAAGAAAAATAATTGCATGCAGACAATAATAAAAAAAGGTACTGTTTTGTAATGGATATATACTGTACTGTCTTGTACGGTATTTTTAGCTATATTTAGCTATTTAACTGATTAGAGTGCATCTAAGGAAAGCTTTAAGGGAGTCACAGACCACAAAGGAGGGAGCAGCGCGTCTATTAAGACTCAAAAATGATTGAATATTGCTTAGGACAACTTAACAACCTAACCTAACAATTTAGGTTGTATCACTAATGAAGTATGATCCGAAATGCACATCCCCTAGGTATGGTAGCATAATTTAATTTCCTTATGCCAAGTATATCCTGAACAGAGCCATATGTGTATTTGAAAAGCAAGAGAACTGCTGGTCATTATGGTGACTTAATTTCCAGACATCAGCGAGGCCCACCTCCCATATATAATGGGCAAAAGAGTTTACCAATTTTCTTTTGGCGCTTCCCTAGGTATCATATTTATCCAATGCAGGGTTTAAATAATTATTAAAATCCCAAGTACCAGTACCAGAACATCTGGCTTCTCTGAAACAAAGTGTCATGGTCATCAAAGAATATGTAGAGGTAGAGCACATACACGTTGGCTATTATATTATATGAGAGATTGTAGTTGTTCCCATCCTGATTTTCTGTATGTCCTGCCAGACAAGAGAAAATTCAATTAAGGCCTTATGTAAGGGCTGCTGGGAAGGCAAGACGATTGTTAATGGCTTATTAAGATATCCATTAGGGTAGGTTCAGAATGGGAAGACTTGCCACTGATAGAAGGATAGGGTCACAATCCTGCAACCCTTAGGTAAATAATAGTTGGTCATTTGCTCTAATGGGTGGTTTAGGGGCTAATCCTTATCTAGGGTTTCTGTGTACTTCTCCTGATGGGCTGCAGCATCCTTATGCTTCTCCTTCCTGGTCCTAGAAGGTACAACCCCACTTCCATTTTGAGAAGAGTATTCAGTATGTGCAATATCCTCTTGATTTCTCTTTGTCATAGTAGAACTATGAAACCAGCAGACCAGCTGCAAAGAAGAGGAATTAAGAGCTCCCGGATGCAAATCAAGAAGTAAACAGCTGTCAATTTGCAATATCAGAATGGATTAATAAGAACATCTGGTGGGAGATGCTTGATGTGCATTCACCAGTAACTATAGCAGTAGATCAGCAGGTTAAGTACACTAGCAGGTCTAAGCACTAACTGGTCTTCATCAGAGATTATAATGGTGGAGATGGGTAGAGATAGGTTTTGCTACATGCTAGTGCCAGGTCGTGGTCTTCAGGATCTCCCCACCAGGAGATGAGCAAGCCAAGGTCCGGTAACAGATGTAGCACGTAGTAATCAAGCAGAAGTGCAGTCAGTAAACAATCCAAAAGTCGGTAACAAGTGGTTGCAGATTTTTATCAAGCAGAAGGGTAGCTGAGGAACAAACCAAAGGTCAGTAACAAATGGTATTGAAGATAAAGACAGCTGCAAGTACACAAGGAGCAAGATATCAATTGGAGAGAGCACAATAATCTGGCAAACAGGAAGTTCAGAGACATGACTTAAATCAGGAGGTTCATGGGAGGAGCAAAGAGTTCAATTTCACCAGAGACAAGATACAAGGCAAGATTATTCAAGGGATCAGAAAGGGAGCTATCCAGTATCACAGGTGACACAGAGAGCCAGACACTGCCAAGTTTCCAGTTTCAGATCAGGACCCTGACAGTCCTCCAAGCCATGCCCTCCACAAAAGTAATTTCTTATGTAACAATTAGAGTTGAGCGAACACCTGGAAGTTCGGGTTCTGCTGGTCCGTCCGAACTTCGGGACAAAGTCCGGGTCCGGGTCCGGACGGAACCCGAACGATCGCACGGACAACGAACCCCATTGAAATCAATGGGGACCCGAACTTTTAGGCACAAAAATGGCTGTAGCAAAGTCCTGGAAAGCCCCAGAGGGCTGCAAAAGGAAGTAAAATGGGGGTAAGGGTAGGGCAAGTGCCCTACAAAAAAATGGGGACAGGGAAATAACTGTAAATATTTTTAAAAAAATAAAAACATAAAAAAAGCAAAAATGGAGGTGAATGTGGATCATCTTCAAACTGTGTCTGAAAAGTATTAATTAACGGTAGAAGCCATATAACTGTTCTAAAATCATCTTCAAACTAGGGCAAGTGCCCTACAAATAAATGGGGATAGGGAAAATAAATTAAAATCAAGTAAA
>BLSH010366113.1:345840-380810 GCA_018402905.1 Glandirana rugosa
ATTTATCGATTTATATCGATTTTTATGACATGTTCTGTCATGTCATATATAGGTAATGTTTTGTCATGGAAAAAATAATAACAGACGTACGTTAACAAAAAGAATAAGTCATACAAATAATCCTTATTTTTATGTAACTCCTTTTGTATCGTGTAATTCTACGACGTACTTTGTTAGTATACCTTATTATATCAGTTCCAACGTTGTCCTTGTCTTGCCCTTTCCAACCCAAATGTTGCACCATGTCGCAACTGAATACGTTCCCTTTTTTCATGCCTCTTATCCACACTGTACCATCTTTTAACCTATTATTTCAACCTACCCCCTATGCTAGGTTAAACTATGTTATGGTTGCTGCTCAATACTTCATAGCATGTGGCTACTCACTGAAATGTTATTCTTATAACATGTATTGTTCATTTTTCTATTCAAATTTTCCTATGAAAACCATTGCATAAGTCAACGCTGTACCACGTTGTAAACCCAACCTTTCCCGTTCTGTTCCTGTTGCAACCTTGACTATATTATTCCATATGATTGTTTCATGCAGCATCTTAATGTGCTATGTTTTCCTCAATGTATTTTTATTCCTAATAAACATACTGAATAAGAAAAACAATTGCATGCAGACAATAATAAAAAAGGTACTGTTTTGTAATGGATATATACTGTACTGTCTTGTACAGTATTTTTAGCTATATTTAGCTATTTAACTGATTAGAGTGCATCTAAGGAAAGCTTTAAGGGAGTCACAGACCACAAAGGAGGGAGCAGCAAGTCTATTAAGACTCAAAAATGATTGAATATTGCTTAGGACAACTTAACAACCTAACCTAACAATTTAGGTTGTATCACTAATGAAGTATGATCTGAAATGCACATCCCCTAGGTATGGTAGCATAATTTAATTTCCTTATGCCAAGTATATCCTGAACAGAGCCATATGTGTATTTGAAAAACAAGAGAACTGTTGGTCATTATGGTGACTTAATTTCCAGACATCAGTGAGGCCCACCTCCCATATATAATGGGCAAAAGAGTTTTCCAATTTTCTTTTGGCGCTTCCCTAGGTATCATATTTATCCAATGCAGGGTTTAAATAATTATTAAAATCCCAAGTACCAGTACCCGTACATCTGGCTTCTCTGAAACAAAGTGTAATGGTCATCAAAGAATATGTGGAGGTAGAGCACATACACGTTGGCTATTATATTATATTATATGAGAGATTATGGTTGTTCACATCCTGATTTTCTGTATGTCCTGCCAGACAAGAGAAAATTCCATTAAGGCCTTATGTAAGGGCTGCTGGGAAGGCAAGACGATTGTTAATGGCTTATTAAGATATCCATTAGGGTAGGCTCAGAATGGGAAGACTTGGCACTGATAGAAGGATAGGGTCACAATCCTGCAACCCTTAGGTAAATACTAGTGGGTCATTTGCTCTAATGGGTGGTTTAGGGGCTAATCCTTATCTAGGGTTTCTGTGAACTTCTCCAGATGGGCTGCAGCATCCTTATGCTTCTCCTTCCTGGTCCTAGAAGGTACAACCCCAATTCCATTTTGAGAAGAGTATTCAGTATGTGCCATATCCTCTTGATTTCTCTTTGTCATAGTAGAACTATGAAACCAGCAGACCAGCTGCAAAGAAGAGGAATTAAGAGCTCCCAGATGCAAATCAAGAAGTAAACAGCTGTCAATTTGCAATATCAGAATGGATTAATAAGAACATCTGGTGGGAGTTGCTTGATGTGCATTACTGACCAGTAACTAGAGCAGTAGATCAGCAGGTTAAGTACACTAGCAGGTCTAAGCACTAACTGGTCTTCATCAGATATTCTAATGGTGGAGATGGGTAGAGATAGGTTTTCTTATGCTAGTGCCAGGTCATGGTCTTCAGGATCTCCCCACCAGGAGATGAGCAAGCCAGGGTCCGGTAACAGATGTAGCACGTAGTAATCAAGCAGAAGTGCAGTCAGTAAACAATCCAAAAGTCGGTAACGAGTGGTTGCAGATTTTTATCAAGCAGAAGGGTAGTAGAGGAACAAACCAAAGGTCAGTAACAAATGGTATTGAAGATAAAGACAGCTGCAAGTACACAAGGGGCAAGATATCAACTGGAGAGATCACAATAATCTGGCAAACAGGGAGTTCAGAGACATGACTTAAATCAGGAGGTTCATGGGAGTTCAATTTCACCAGAGACAAGATACAAGGCAAGATTATTCAAGGGATCAGACAGGTAGCTATCCAGTATCACAGGTGACACAGAGAGAAGAGCTACAGCCAGACACTGCCAAGTTTCCAGTTTCAGATCAGGACCCTGACAGTTCTCCAAGCCATGCCCTCCACAAAAGTAATTTCTTATGTAACAATGTAAAGGATCTATTACTTTTTTTTGTCCATGAAGTTTTGTTATTTCTTAAAACTAAAATTACTCTTACCGAAGACAAATTTCAATCCTTTTCTTTAATTATAAGTGATCATTCCACATCATTTATGTACTTGTATAAATACTTGTATTGCAATAAAATAGAATAGAGATAATTTAGCTTGTATCTGCATAAAAGCAATTAAAATATCTCACTTTGTTGAAGTGTGTGACACGTATCACTGTCCCAAACAGCAGTACGTCTACAACAATTTCTACTGAGGACACCAGTGCAGCATATAATTGTATATTCTGGAGTGACATCACCATGAGAAAAAAGTAAAGAATTATTTTATTCAGTAAGGGGAAGGAATGATAACACTTGTTACACTCATTAAAACAATTTATAACATTTGGAAGATATTCTGCAGTAATTAAGACAGTTGAAACAACTTATATCAGAAATCGGTGTGACAACACAGGGGCACTATTGGGATGGGGAGTCAGAGACAGAGTGTAGTCACCAACTAACAGGAAGTAGCTGAAAAAGGACCTTCATAGCAGAGTCAATTGGTATTATTTTAATGAAAGCTACAAATCAAGAGGTAGAGGAGTGGCATTGACATCCCCATGATCTTGTCCAATCAGAGGATATTTTATATGTATTAAAAAAAATATGAGGCATTTTGTGAACTGTGGTAGTACAGAGCACTGGCGGTCACTGTAGTAATGCTAACTACTACAGTGATTCTTAGCTTTCACAGCTGCCTCATTACAGTCCAGTCTATGGTTTGGAGAACGTTCAGCAAATATTATAAATGTTTGCATTTGGTATCCAAACCCATTGAAATTATTAGGAGCCAAACATAAACATAAAATATGCAATTCTTTTTAAAAAATAAACAAAAATGGTTAAAAAAAAACAAAACAAACAAATTGTCCATAAAATGCTAAATACTAAGACAATAATATAGCAGGTCCTTTGGAGTCCAGGGGGTTATCTAGGATATACTTTCACGGCTGCAGCACCTTATAGGAGCAGGATCTTTGGTAAATCCCACTGATATACATACAACATTAAAAAAAAAAACTGAGAAAAGAGGGCACCACTGAATACTGGTTTACAAGAATCCAAGCAGGCAGCATTACTTCTACCCTGTCACTTTCCTGTCATACTCTGCTGCAGTTGACCAGCTTTCATTCCACCACTTGCCAATGACATCTATAATAATATAATATAATATGGGAGGACTGACAACACCTTGGCTGCTCAATATGCATATTATTACTTTATCACAATGAGTTAATTTATGATTGTCTTTAAATCACATGCAGAGACATTGCAATATTCTTTAAAGCTGTATGCAGAATAATAGAATGTTATGACTCTCGGGGGCAGCGTCAGTGACACTGTATTCTAACATCACATAAATTGCATATCTATACATTTACTTCACTTTTACATAATTGCTTGGCTTACATATAGTAGCAACTCAATATGATTGATTTCCAACCCAAAAGAAATTTGTAGTAGGTGGATTTTGCCAAAAAAACGATTTAGTGTAGAAGGTATATACTTTAAAACATGAAACGAAACCTTTCAACATCATAACAATCACAGGGCATATCTTTTTGTGGTCTCCTATGCATTAACACACTGTATTGTGTACAAACCACAATCCACAAATCCACATTGCAGAGCTGAAATAGTTGTTATGCTGAACAAGAAAAAAAAACTCAATACCATGTTTCAGAGACAAAATTAACATTTTTCACACAGTAGTTAGACAGCATCCATGCAGTTTAAGGTCCAAGACAGCAATGTATGAGAGAAATTAGTAACTTTTTTTCCATTAAAAAACAGTTAGGGTTTGGACAGGACTGCTGGGTAGCCTCTTGCATACTGCCTATGGGCCCTGGCCTTTGAGGGGGCCTATTGTTTGGGAGGTGTGTGCCTGGGGGTCCTTTGGAGTGTTTTTTCTTCAGATTTGGGTCCATGTCTCCCTGAAAATACACAGACTCTGGGAACCTAAGACCTGGATACAGATTTGGCCCAAAACCAGCATTGACTGCTTCAATTTCCCCCTGCAGACTCAGAGACTCTAAGCAGAAGATTATAGTCAGCTTAAAAAAACTGATGCTAAGGCCTCCTGTTGCTATGTGCAATCTGTTTATTAAGGTGTCTTTCTCCTATTGTATAATTCCCCATTATCTGCCTCCTATGTGTGAATCCCCACTGTTAATTGAGTCACATATTGTTTCTGTCTGTCTGCTAGTATTGTGTCCACTTCACCTCGTTACCAAACTTAATTTAATTACTGTTGATTAGATCACTGTTAGCTATTAGTTGCTAGTTGTTGATTAGCTTACTGCTTAAGTGTATGTTAGCCATTCATTAGATGCACTGATATTACTGTTTACAGTTTGAATTGCTTAGGATAATGTGATCAAGCTCTTACATGATTTTGTGTGGTATAAATTCTGTGTGAATTTACAATAAAGTCAATTCCAGTTTGCACCTAAGCTACTGTTGTCTAGTTCTTGGGTGCAATGCTCAGCTATAATAGCTGTTTTTTGGTTCCAGAGTGGAGGAAACTGTATCTTAGTGGAAGCACCCAAGTGAGGTGCCAGACAGTCTGTCACAGGGTATGATATTTCCAACATGATAGCAGCGCTAAATATTGTAGAGACTGGCTGCACAGTAAGTATATTTACTTGGCCAACAACGTCAGAGTAAGAGATGATGAATATTTTGTTTAGATGAAAACAAATTCAGCTTATTATGTCACCATCAAGAACCAGAAATATTGTATTGGCATGCAGAAAGTGGGGCTATCTTTATAACAATATAAAATAGAGTGTGTTTTTTTCACAACAACAAGGCAGAAAAACTGAGCTAATTAGCATTTGAACAGTGTGACTCATTATTTGCTAAGATTCTATGTTAAAGGGGCGATCAGACAAACATTATCTATCATTTATTTATTACAAGCACCTATAGAGCACTGACAATTTACTCAGCACTTTACATATGTATATTGTTCATTGAGCTGAAGCTAGTTCGCAGACTCTCACTACTGTGGTTTACAATTAACAGTTCTTTGCCCCATTTCTTACATTCTGAGTTGGACAATCAAGCCAAACAAGCTCTTATGGTGGACCTGAATGTGGTAGCAGTTATTGGAGCTTGCCAGTGAAGTATACAGAGGCATCAGAGCACAACATTTTTCTTATCTACTTTGCAGCACAATTATTTCCAAGTTATTGCACAGACATTTAGCATTTGTAAAAAAAAAAATATTACTGTCTTTTTTATTTATCACAGACAATAAAAACAGCATACAGGTTTGTATCACAGCTAAAAAAAGCATGTTTAGTCAGGCTGATATGTCTGAGAGACTGAGCAGGAATTTAGCACCCTAAAAAAAATATGAATAACTTTTTTTGGATACTGATGAGAGAAATAGCATACAGGTTTTCACCATAGCTAAAAAAGATAGACTCATTTAGCATCAGGAAATAAACAATGAGTGTTTGGGGATGAAGAAAGCATACTAATTATCAACATAACCATCAAACTGGTGTGGACAGTTTGCAAATTTGAAGGGTAGGCATTTACACCAGGAAATTGTACATCAGTGCTTTGGTTTTAAACACAGAATATGGAAACAACATACATCTTTGCAACACAGCTTTCAAGGCTTCATTGTCCAGGTCACAATTTATGCGGGAGTGAGTAATTTTCCTAAAAAATAAGCTTCCTTTTTCATTGGAAGGACACCTTTTTTAAATTTAATACACATCTTTTTAACCTTTTCAGACTGTTCACTATTTGTGAGAGTGAGAGAACACGCAGATTGCACCTTACAATTATTTTTTTTTTTCCACACATCAATTGGAAAAATTAAGGAACCATGTTTATAACCTTTCTGGAGAGGACACTATTTCTTTTTTTTCAATAAAGCTTTATTGAAATAATACGTAAAGATACAGTAACAATATAAGCATCCAAAATAAAGTAAACAATTGAGTTTTCTTAGTGTTTATATCATGGCATTTAGTCAAGTAGTTACATTTAGGCTAATACAGTAAAATGTTTTTAGCTCGATTTAATAATAATTCAGAACTTGAGTATATAGTTAATTAATCTCAATGAGAATTTTATCCAAATCAAATGGAGGTCGGGATTGGTGCTTCGTCAAGGTTTTTCAGATGGTCTTGGTACAGCCCGTTAGGGGTAATAGTAGTGGGATTTATTTCAGAAGGTTAGTATATTCGTCTGATAGTTTGAAAAGGAACCATTTATACCAAAGTTTTTGGAAGTGGTGTGTGTTTTCTTTCTTTATGGCCAGAGTTTCTTCCATGTCATAGACTGTATTTATTTTCAAAATCCAGTCTTTGATGGAAGGTATGTGTGAGGTTCTCCAGTGGAGTGGTATCAATATTTTGGCTGCGATTTTAAATTGTTTTCCCAAATAGATTTAAATCTATCTTTGAATTCAGTATTAGGCTGTGAGATCCATTCATATGCTAACGAGGTGGCGCCTTTTATGGGTTTTCGATCAAAGCAAATCATTTCAAGTTTGGTGAGTGGTCTCGCCATGAGATTCCTGTTTTTGCTCTTTTGGACAAAGTTGTGTATTTGGATATAGGTCCAGCGATTCAAAGAGTGATTAACAATCTTTTTTTGAAGTTGTGGTAAAGTTAGAATCTTGTTATTGCTTATGCAGTCATAGGCCAGCAAGGTGTTCCTCTATCTGATCTAAGGGTATTAATTTTGTCAGAACCTGGAGGAAAATCTGGGTTGCCCGCAATGGCAGTCAGCAGACTTGTTATGGAGGAGAGTTGGAAGGTGTCTGCAGTTTTTTGAAAATTTTTTAGAGTTGTATTGATCAGCGGGTGGGTCTTAATATGCGGGGGGATAAAAAAATAGAGGAGGTCCAAGACAAGAATTTTGTATGTGTCCTGGGGTCTGTCTCTTCAAGATTTATCCAATCTTTATTGTCTGTATGGCAGTGCCAGTCTATTAGTCTAGTAATGTGTGTTGCAAAATAATATTTTTTGAAATCAGGTATTCCCAGTCCGCCTTTATTTTTGGGGAGAGTCAGCAAACTGAACATTAAGCAGGGTTTTTTGTGCGCCCAAATAAAGTTTCTCTTGGCCGTGGTGAGCCTCCTAAAAGCTTGTGGGGAATGTCAATAGGGAGAGCATGGAATAAAGTAGTCTGGGCAGTACTGTCATTTTTAACGCGGCGGCCCTTCCAAACCATGAAAATTGTTTGGAGTTCCAGATTTTGAGATGTGCTTCAATTTTTTTGAGTAATGGTAGAAAATTGGAATGGTATAAGTCTTTAACATTACGCGTTAATCTTACTGCTAAATATTTGATAGAGTTTTTTCCCATCTGTATGGGCAGTTGCGTTTAGTGAGAGATTCTTTGTCTTTTGAGAGTGTTAGGTTTAGCGCTTCTGATTTACTACTGTTAATTTTGAAGTTTGAGATATTTTTGTAAAGGCGTAATATCTCATTTAGGTTCGGTATAGATATATGTGGCTGGGAAATAAAGAGCAGTAAGTCATCCGCATAGTCTGGCAGTTTAAACTCTCTATGGTTAATATTATACCCGTGGACATTTTTATTATTGTTAATAGCTCTAATTAAAGGTTCTAGTGTCATAATGAATAGTAAGGGAGAGAGGGGGCAACCCTGTCTAGTCCCATGTTTGATTTGGATTGGGTCAGATAGCTGATTATTTACTTTGACTCTCGCCGTAGGGTTTTTGTATAAAGTCTGTATCCAAGACAGCATATTTCTGCCTAGACCGACATGCCCGCATGTAGCGAACATATAGTCCCATGCTACTCTGTTGAAGGCCTTCTCTGCATCGGTCGACAGGAGAAGGCCCTTGACATCTTCACTCTGGATCCTATGTATTATATTCAAAGTTTTGATGATATTATCTTTTGCTTCGTGACCTGGCATAAAGCCTACTTGTTCTGGGCCGATCATTTTATGCAGAAGGGGTCTCAGCCTGTTAGCCAGGATCTTTTTTACTAAAAGCTTGAGATCCATGTTCAGAAGAGAAATAGGTCTGTAATTGGCGCATTTTTTGTGGTCCTTATCTGGTTTGGGTATTATGGTTATTTGTGCAGATAGGAAGTCTTGGGGTATTTTGGTAGTTCTTTTATTGAGGGAGTTCAAGGCTTCTTATAGTAGATTGACTAGGATGGACTCGAAAGTGCTATAGTACTGGCACGTAAGGCCATCGGGACCAGGGTTCTTGCCTGTTCTGAGGTTTTTAATGGTGTCTGTGATCTCTTCTAATGAGATGTCTTTCTCAAAATTCTTAATTTCTTTTTCTGACAGTTTGGGTAATTTGCTCTGTTGAAGGAATTCTTTAATCAATGTTGTTCTTTTATCTGTGACATTTGATGATTGGTTCTGAAGTGGGATGTTGTATAACTCTGAGTAGTAATTTTGAAACAGTTTAGCTATTTTAGTTGAGTCGAAGACTTCATTGCCTTTTGGGTCATGAATGCTGTGAATAATGTTTGCTGTTTTGGTGTCTTTCAGTGCTCTAGCTAGTTATTTGCTACCTTTATCACCAAATTCATAATAAATTGCTTTTTTGAGAAAGAGTGATCTTTTTGACCCTTTGTCTAGTAGAGTCTGGAGTTCTTTTCTTGTGTTGATCAGGACCTGTTCTGTTTCTATAGAATGTGATTGCTTGTGAGATCTTTCTAGATGGTAAATTTTTGCTAGGAGATTAAAGATGTGTTTCTCTTTCTCTTTTTTCCTTTTACTTCCCCATTTGATAAATTCTCCCCTCACTACACATTTATGTGCTTCCCAAATCAATAAGGGTTGCGTATCCTGGGTGGTATTGGAATGAAAATAGTTGGAAATTTTAGTTATTATTTGCGCTAGGATATCGGTATCAATCAGAAGAGAGGGGTTTAGTTTCCAATTAAAAGTTTTGGGTTCTTAGTTTTTTGTTTTGAGATATATTGAAATAGGCGCATGGTCTGAAAGAGTTATGTTGCCTATTTTGGCTTTTTGTATGGTGGGGATGTCTCTTTGCGAGATGAAGATAAAGTCAATTCTCATGTATCTTTTGTGAGGGTTCGAAAAGAAAGTAAAATCTTTCTCACTAGGGTTCAATAACCTCCATGAGTCTATTAAAGACAAAGACTGAGGAAGTGTTTTAAATTTTTTGAGAATTCGGTAAGGAATACTGGATTTGCTCAAAGAAGTGTCCTGGAGTGGGTTTAGGGGTACATTGAAGTCTCCTCCAAGAATTATTCGCCCGGTTGCAAAACATTTCAGTTCATCAATCACCTTTTGACAGAAGGATGTTTGGGCCTTATTTGGAAAATAGACATTTGCTTAAGTTGTTGGAGTACCTGACATTAAACCTTTTAAGAATAAATATCTGCCCTCAGTGTCAACAAGTGATTGATCTGCCTGAAATGTAGAGTTTTTGCTCAGCAGTATTGACACTCCTTTTGTTTTTCCAACTGGGTTAGTGGCATGGTAAGCTTTATTAATGAAATTAATTGTCTTTTTTTAGTATTGCCATTCCTTTGAAATGTGTCTCTTGTAAAAAAATAATTTGAGGGTTTATTTTTTTAAGTTCCTTTAGAATTTTATATCTTTTTTTGGGTGTACCGAGACCATTAACATTGTGAGAAACAATAATGGGGTTTTTCCCCAGATTGGAGTATGCCATGTTTAGTATTAATTGTATTCTTAAGGTTTAGGGAATAAGGGAAGGGGGGGAAAAGATAGGAAGAAAGGACGGTGGAGTGCTGGGATGGGTAGGGGTTCTCTGTGTTTCACTATCTCTGTTGCTGATTTGCAGCAGTTAGAGATATGCGAGTTAGTAGTAGGTTGTGCGTTCGTAAACGGTTATGGAATGATGCTAAAGAGGGTTTTACCTTTTGGGGGTGAGTGGAAGAAATTCCCGGTGGAGGATGGAAAGTGGTTGAGCAGGGGAGTGAATTAGAATGAAGTGGTCAGTCTAGAAATTAAAGTTAGAGGTTCGGTGACCTTAGGAAGGTGTAATGTTTATAGTGTTTTAAAGATCTGTAGGGATATGTTGGTTCTATATAATTTCTGTCAGGTAAATTGTATCACAATAGCAATTCAGACATCTTACAACTAATTATCAACTCAAAGTGCTAATAAAAATGTATGCCTAATGCTAAATTGGAACAACAAAAAATGTGAGAGGTGAATATTGCTAATTGTGACACCACATCCCTAAATGGGTATGTACAAAAACAAAGAGAGAGAAAAATTGGGACTTTTAATGCTGTCACTGTGATCTCGCAAGCAGAAACATGAAACAGTGAAAGATATTTAAAATCAAAATTTATTACATAGCATAAAACATACACCACATATAGTATGAGCTATAACAATCGATACAAGTAACACTGTGGAAATAGCTATATGAGGTCAGTCCAATTCCTGGTCGTCCTCAATGAGCAACCAGTGAAAGTGAGGGGCTCCAAAATAGCATAGAGCTTCCGTTTGTCACACAATAGAATCACAACGCTTTTCGCTAATAGCTTCTTCCGGCGATACATTTCAAAAGTACACGTATCACATGTAAATAGGAGTGTATTTGTCCCCCAAAATATAACCCCCACCGGGGTGCCCTGAGCGTGGTACATAAATGCCCAGAGCTGCTGGTTTAATTATGGATGGTAATACAGAGGGGAGAGCAGCCCCTTGGAGACTATTGAAAGGGAAGTCACAACTAGACACCCTGGACACAAGCTATGGAGAGGAGGACCTCTGTGTAGTAGCTGGCACCACAGGCTTTTGGATACTCAGGATACGTATGGGGATTGGGAACCAGCTTCCCTTTCAATAGGGGCTCTATGAGCTCTTTCAAATTCAATAGTTGAGTCTATGGGTCTTTCCAGGACATTGTTGAATATGGAGGTAAGAACGGGTTTTATTTCTTCTGAATTAATTGATTCGGGATGCCTCTAATCCTTATATTTTTCCTCCTCCCCCTATTGTCCAATCCTCCATTTGTCTGTTCAAATTTATCAGATGTAGGGAGTGTGTAGTTGTGACCTGCTCCAGTCTTTTAATAGCTTTGTCTCTTTGTTTCCCTGATTTTTCATTCAATGCAATTTGTTCAGTTAGGACTAGGATATCTGCCTTGAGATCCGTAATTGGGGATGAAAATTATTTTTTGATATCTGCTGCTATCTGCTGTCATATCCCCAAAGGTCAAGGGGTGGTCATTGTTGGTTGTGGTTCTTGATGGTCTGTATGAAGCAGTTAGTGATTCATCGTCAAAGTCCTCTTCGTCACTGTATTCTTGTGATGGTTTTTTTGATCCTGGCATGTTTCTGCTTTTCTGTGTTTGATTTTTGAAGATGTGTGCAATATCTGGGCAGGAGGCGCCTGCCAGGGACCGTTGGTATCTTGTTTGTGAGCCTGATTGTGAGCTTGATTTTTGAGGTTTACCCATTTTGGATGTTATTCCCAGCGTATATGTCAAGGCTATGTGGTGCCCCAATAGTTTAGTTCAAGGAGATGTCATCATCATTGTAGGGGGCAGGAAGGATTATTAAATGTTGTTTAAGAACTATGTTTAAGTTCTAGTGCTGTTTCAAGGCTGCACGTATCAGATATTTCAGATTCTATTGTATAAACTTTTGGTGTAATATGTTTGATGCTCCTCAGATTTATTGCAAAGTTAGTTATTTCTCCTTGTCTATGTGTGGTATAGATATGGTGGTATCGGAGGAATTGTTAGTAATCTAGGTGATATAGGGTGCAGGAACGGAGTAGTACAGGTGTGCCAAGAAGGCTATCTTTTAGGTCCCAGTTCGATTAATGGTTGCTGTAATGAGTATATCACTGTTAGCACCCAATAAAATGTCCCAGACAAATAATGGGGTTTTGTAGCTGTTATATAAGGTCCCCGTAAGTGTCACAGTTTCCTCAATCTGTTGGGTGTCTGATTCAGGCCTTTATAGGCTGCAGTGAGAGCGGGTGCCTTGGAGGTGTTTACCGCTACCCTGGAGGGACCGCGTGGGTTGTGATAGCTGTCCTGTTTAGTCTGCTGCCTTATGAGCTCCAGATGTGGTGGAGACTGTGTAATTTAGGCCGCGGCTTAGGCCTTCTGGGTCTTGCAATGCGGCTGTGAGGGGGATATCTGAAATCCGATTCTGGCAGTGTCCACACCGTTGGTGCGATGCAGTTCGTGGCACTGATAGAGAAGTGTGGTTGAGAGACTACCAGGTTACGTGGGGTTTGGTAGGGGGATATCTGGAGGGTGACCTCGCAGGCCGCATGTGGGCTGAGTTGTGTGTAGGCCGCAGCGCTCTGGTGATAACTGACCATCTCCCGAGTGGCGTCGGAGGGTCTGGGAGGCTGTAGAGGTTGTGGATGCAAAGTATGGGCAAAAGCCGCGACCTAGCATAGTGGCAGACCGTGATCTCGGGTACGGGTCAGCGGCCTCCTCCGTTCCTCTCTCCGGTATCTGTCTGGCTCAATACTGGGCTCAAAGTGTAGGTGAGGGTGAGGACAAAATGATGGGATAGAGTTTTAGTCTCACCTGGTGTTCTTTTTCTCAGATTGCTCTAGCTTGTGTCCTAAATCTTCAGAGCACTCTCAAAGCACGTCCGCCGCTGTGCGCTGCAAGCCACGCCCCCTCAGGATACTATTTCTGAGAGACAGAGCGTGCTGATTTAACTTTAAACAATTCAATTATACCTTTTTATTTGCAGAGATACAGTGTATGATATTAATATTTTACAGATTTCAGACAGAGAGTTTCATCCTTAGTAAAGGAAGGCAGGCATGTATGTTTTTCACACATAGTCTGGAACATTTTCTGCACAGAACAGTGATAATCAATGGCAATTCAAGAGAAGGTGAGCAGGCAGGCCTCATCTGTAAATGAAAAATGTTTTTTAGTCTCCCTGGGAGAAAGGAGAAAAATGTTCTCAGGAATTATCTGCACATATTTAAAAGCACAATTTATAGAGCCAGAATTTCTGAGATGAATAGTGAGACCAGGCCATTTTTAGGTCAGGAATTACTGTTAGGTCACACCACAACTGAGAGAGCAGCATGAGAATATATAAACTATTGACCAGTTGTAATATGAATACACCCTAATTCACCAATATAATTCAGTTTTAGGTATTAATAGTGCCAAAGCACCCTAACCAACACAGATATTCGTGCACAGGAGAGCCTCAATCCTTTGGAAAAAATGTATATATTTGCACAACTGTCACTCAGCTGCGGAGAAATTGGGCCTTGGGCATTAGTGGTGCCCAAGCACTGTAACCCAGCAGAATTCTTAATGCAAAGCACAGGATGTACCCTTGTAATAAAAAAACACAGCCTTTGTAACTGTTAAACAGCTTTCGAAAAATGTGTGGTGCCACATTATAATTGCTGTTACAGCAGCTATGGCCCAATTTGTTAAGGTAATGGTAGCAAACCTACAGCAATAGCATGAGCTGTTAACAGTAGCAGGTAGAAGAATGTGTTTACAGTGACTGGGAGAGCTCACAGGGACTGGACATGGCAATGGTGGCAGCATTTGGTGTTGAAAGGAGAAGCTTGGGATGCAGCAAAAGCAAAAATCTGGAAGTGTGGCAGAATCCCCCACAAATTATCAGCAGCATCTGCTTCAGGCACTTGTTAGCTGCTGCTGATCCAGGACTTATTCATTTTTAAAAATGTCAACAGTATAAGATGACTGTGAACAGACGCACTCTTCACACTGGCTGCAGGCCCAGGAGCTAAATGCCTACTAGGCAAGCTCTGGCCAGTGGTCCATCCTCATGACCCAGGGTCATTCATTCAAAGGCTCTCTACACCTGCTCTTGACCCCAGATACTCAGCCACCATGTAATGCAGATGCTGCCAATAGGTGCTTTCAGAAGGCAGACATGGGTGCTATGGATTAAAACATGTTTAAAGGCATTACTTAGGGCCCCCTTCTCCACCACACTTTGCTTCACTGATAGGAAGCTCAGTGACACCTTGTTCATAAGCAGAGGCGTTGCTAGGGGGTGGCTATTGGGGCTATAGCCCCGAGTCTGGGGCCCATAGCCCCGGGTCTCTTACAGGGTGTGTGCAGTTCTGCAATTAGCAGGTATGTCCCCGTCTGGAATGCAGACTCTGTGTGTATATATATATATATATATATACACACACACACACATACATACACTAGTATATTTATTACTATTATTATTTATTTTATTACATGTATGCCCGCTCAAGCGTATGTCTTTCTTTACTTCGCTGCTATGGGCTCTAGCCCCAGATCTTTTGTAGACCTAGCAACGCCCCTGTTCATAAGACATTAACCTATCAGCCTCTGGAAATGCATTACACAGGTTCCTCTGTAGTGCGTCCTCAGTGTCACTGATACATGCATTGTAAGGACTCACCATTTTTGTTGCCTCTTCAAAAGATGACAATACAATACATGAATTCTGTAGCAGCATCCGCTGTTAAGGGTAAAATAAGCCCAGATTCCCTGAGCCTGTCCTCGTGCCATACTCATACAGGTACTCATTGCAGCATGGCCAAGGTCAAATTCCCCCCGGCAGGCAGGTTACAGATTAGACAGTTTGCAGGCAGGTGAAATTCCTCCTGAATTTTACTGGGCTGAATACTGGCTAACTAGAACAACCTGAAATGGCTACAAACTCTTTTGCCCTGCCTCAGAAGATCTACACCACCCGATCACCAGATTGAGGTCATGTGGCAGGCATGGCATGTGTCAACTTTTCCCGCTGGGGGTAGAAAAGCAGGGTGGTGATATTGTTGCACACCCCCATTCCTGGATCAAGTTTCCACAGGGTTAACCACCCCTGAGCCTGCCCCTGTAGAGCTGAAGGAATTGCTCCTGTCCCTTAGACCAGTGGTTCTCAACCCTGTCCTCAAGTACCCCAAGTAGCTATTTTATTTGAGTTGTTCCATAGGCTCTTGAACACCTAAAGGGTACTAGTGAATCCGAAGGTGACCCAAAATACTTAATGGAAGGAGAAGGTGGAGCAGACAGCTCTGGCACTGTCACCACCAGCTGTAATGATGCAGGGCAGCAGAACAAGCTCCAAAAGTGAGCCCTTTTCTGCTTCCTTCCTGGCTGCCAGTAGATTCACACAGTGGCCTGTGAATGATACATAAAATCTTTGCTGGAGCATGTGTGTTTGGTCATGTGGGCCTTGCAGCTGACCACTTTGCTTTCCACAGGATCATGAAGGGCAGGGATGGCCTTACAGGAAAAAAATGACAGTCGGAGACATGCTGCTGTGGTTCAGTACATTTCACAAATTCCAGAAAGTGGGCAGAATCCAACAGCTGCAAAGCAGGTGATATAAAGCTGGCAATTTCACCAAGTTGGAAATTAGACACTGGTCATGGGGGTGGCTGGGGTGTTTTTGTTTTGTTTTTGTTTTTTGCTCTAGCAGCAAAATTTGTTTGCTCAATGCAGAATGTGTTGCTTTGGCAGCTGTCATGGACTGTGATCTAGTCTGAGCCTGGGCAACAGAAGAGGAGGATGGCTTGGTTAGCTACTTCACCACCTCTTCCACATGATGTCACTGTATAGCACGCCCAGCACACAAAAAGGGCAGACGTGTCCTGTCCTGCAGATTATGGTCCATATCCATTATCACCATTTTGACTTGCGGACACCACCACCCTCATTGCTGCAAGGGAGCCTCTGCCTCTCCTTGTTGACTGCCCAGACCTTATGCTGGACTTATTTAGTAATTTTTTTTGCAGCCAACAAAAGTGTAGCATGATGGGGACAGTAGTTCCTAGATGTGCTGTAAGCTGTAGCACACTCTAAAATGTGGTGCTTTGGTGTATTAAACTGCTAAGCAGCACTTCAAGGATATGCTGTGCTCCACTGCAAAAGAAGGGCAGCTGTTGGTGACACGCCGCTGTTGACTCTGCTTGTTTGCTACAATGTAAAGTAGTGAGTGTACGGCTTGTATAACAGTGTAAATTTGCTATCCCCTCAAAATAACTCAACACACAGCCATTAATGTCTAAACCACTGGCAGCAAAAGTGAGTACACCCCTAAGTGAAAATGTCCAAATTTTCAATATTTTTTGTGGCCACCATTATTTTCCAGCACTGCCTTAACCCTCTTGGGCATGGAGTTCACTAAAGCTTCACATGTTGCCACTGGAGTCCATGTCTTCATGGAGGAGTGGAAGAGGACTCCAGTGGCAACTGTGAAACTCTGGTGAACTCCATCCCCAAGAGGGTTAAGGCAGTGCTGGAAAATAACGGTGGCCACACAAAATATTGACACGTTGGGCCCCATTTGGACATTTTCACTTAGGGGTGTAGTCACTTTTGTTGCCAGCGGTTTAGACATTAATGGCTGTGTAATAAAAATAAGGGAAGCCCGCGCCCACAAAATAAAATCCTCAGAATCCAATTATGGCCCTAGGCTGCTCGCGAAAAACAACTGATCCAATTGTCAATAAATATCCTAAAATAATCACAGCGCCTAAGATAGAAAAATTCCAACTATGAGGAGCTAAAAACAGGGTATAAATGTGTGACCTGAAAAACCGTTAAAATCAAATAAAGATCATGTTAAAAGCCAGTAATAGTTTTTCAGAAAAAACCCATTGGGAGAAAGGTTCAAATGGAACACCAAAAAGGTTAAAAGTCAGTCTATATGGTTCGTTCATTAAAGCTTATTCCCAAAGAGATTCAAATCCTTCATCGATGGAAGGGGTATCCAACCCCCAGAAATTCCTGATGTGGTCTATTAGACAAACGATATATGTAATGGGTGTGAGCTTACCAGATGCTGGTAGATCGTGCGCGGATGTCAGAAAATCCAACTCGAGTATCCACAGTATGGTGTCATCTGCCGGTAAGGGCTAAGGTATGGAGGGGAAGAGAGGTTCCAAGCTGATGGCTCATAAACTCCCGAACTGTCGTCTCCAGACAGATGTCAGCATTCACCACATAGTTTATATGAGGAAAAAAGCCACAATAGTGTAATACTGTTTGATGCGAGGTTTATTTTGAATAAGGGATTAAAAATACTCACAAAATTCCATATATAAAAGAGCTCATAATAAAATCAATAAGACAGAAGGAGTCCAGGAACCCAACGCGTTTCTGCTCAAAAGCCGTCGTCTGGGGTGACGACGGCTTTTGAGCAGAAACGCGTTGGGTTCCTGGACTCCTTCTGTCTTATTGATTTTATTATGAGCTCTTTTATGATGGCTCGATCAAAGCACGTGGAATGTCCTTAGAGTTTGGATCTTGCTAATATTTGGTCTGAACCTATGTTCATACTAAATTTTTGGCTCACCCTTAGTCATATCTATTCCAGCCTTTGTGGGCCAGTCAGGAGCTGCTCTTACCATATAGGCTCACCAATATATGTAAGGTGTAATCTGCTGAAAAATAATTACATTGTTTTGAAAAAAAATGTGTTCTAACTAAAGCCCATCCAGTTAATGCCGAATTCATTTATTTGCCTTAATCTATGTTTTTTTTTATTTAAATTGTATATATGAAGAATGTGGTTATGTGGTCATCAAATAGTTAACACTATATAAATGCTACATACTTTATTGACAGTAATTTTACTTTATCTATTTCATTGCATACATTAATCATGCCTATAGCAAAAGCAGTCATAGCAAAAGAAATCCACATCAGATACATCTCACATGAAAGATTTAGGCATTAATCATACTAAAAACATAAAAGATTCATTTTAAATACATAAATCTTGCATAAAGAAGGCACACAATTTAACTATACTTCTGCTGTACTTTCTTTACTCAACATTACTAAAAACAATTTTTACTGACTTTCTTGATGATTTTCACACCCTTACAAGACACAGTAGTGATGTGGAGGTTTAGTGGAAGCAACCACTGAGTCGGGGACACAGGAGATTGACAAAAGTGGTCCATCTCAAAGAGGACTTCACATGAAGATTTTTTGTGAATAAAGTGGTGTTTTGGTGGTGAAAGATAACAATTCAATTGCTTATTTTCTAGGTACCCCTGTTTTTTTTTTAACAATGCATGTTAATAACAGGATCACTTTAAGATGGGTATCTAAAACATGCATGTTCAGGCCAAATGAGCTTAAAGTGGTAGTAAACCCTCCTATCATTTTCAGCCAAGGAAGCTGCCATCTTTGCCTCTGTTTAATCTACAACTGCCATGATGCTGCACATGTGATCAGCTATGACACCGGCCATTGGATGGTTTGACAGTTTGGTTTAGAGCACAACCAATGGGAGCGTTACATTTCCGGCACGTGCCGGAAATGTGACTGGTTTTTGACCTGTTAAATACATGGGTTTACTACCGCTTTAAGTTGTCCATATATAATTTGGTGTAAGTACACATTGGTGACCAGATCATATATGTCCTGTAAGGTCTATGTCCTTCATTCTAGCACGAATGCATAACAGTGGTCCTTATAGGCTGTCAAACTTATGGAGTAGTAGTATCCTTGCTTATTTGCATTCGTTATGTTTAGGGTTTATTACTATGCAAAAGCTGCATGTGCTAAATACAACGACCTTTTCAATGACACATAAAAGTGGTTGAAAAAGTAAAAAAAATGTTTTACCTTAATGCATTCTCTGCAGTAAGATAAAAAAAAAACCTTTCAAAAGCTTCTACACCCAGACCCCTACCTTAAACACTTGGTAGAGCCTGATCTCACTCCAGCACCAGCCCATTTGCAGCAGCTCTTCTCTGCGCTCTCTTTCTTCTCACAGGAGACTCAGCAGCAGTGGGAGCAATTGGCTCCTGCTGGTGGCAGCCAAAGCCTGTGTCGAGGAAGCTGGGGGGGCTGGGCTGAGCTATGCTGTGTGTGGCTTAGAGGCACAACATGAGATCAAACCCACAAGTGTGCCCCATAGAAAGCGGCTTGCTATGGGGGCACAGGGAGAAGAGGAGGAGCCAAGATCGTCAGCAGGGGACCTCAGAAGAGGAGGTTCTTGCACAGAGCAGGTAAGCTGAACATGTTTGCTGTTTTGAGAGAAAAAAAGAAGCTTTACAATCACTTTAAGCATTTACTGTCATGTATTTTTTTCTGGGTAACAAAATACAATACTCTGTTTAGTTTCAGTAATATGAACTAAATTTGTAACTTAGAGATAATATTGGAGCTTTCTGCACCTTCTTCAATGTCTTTGATAAAGCTTATAATATCTCTGCAGACTGCAGTACAAACTTTTTTTTTTGTTTTGGATAGAGTGGGTAATGATGAGAACTCCTGTCAGGTTTTACTGCCGTTGGAGACTCCATTAGAGAGATTCCTCCACTTCCTGTTGGGTAAGATTGTACCCAGGACGGGAAGCTAAAAAATATCTCCCCAACAGCAGTAAAAATGTTTTTTTTTAAGTTAGGTAGTGCAATGTTAGAAACTCTATCAAAAAAACATTTTGGGTATAGATACACTTAATAAAGAGATGTAGTGTGGTTTGTGTAAAAATAAAAATAAAAATCTGTTGTTCTAAAATGGGGAACTGTTAACCTTTCTTTGCTGGAAAAAAATGTTTTGCAGGATGTAGAAATCTTCTCATGATGTCTGGTCCTCTTCATTGTGCTGAATTTCTGGCAATGCAGAGGGTAATAGCTTTGGCTCTAACATTGCAGTACACTGAAAAAGGTCCAAATGGGTGTCTGCTCCTTTTTGGACTTTCTACTATTGCACTGTATTCACAGCCCTTGCACTGTATTTACAGAGAGAAACACATTCTGTGAATGGAGGGAAGGATCCTCTCATTCATCCACCTCTCCCTCTTTCACAGAGGAAATTCTGTAAAGCAATGCAAGGACTTCTGGTAGTGGAGGAGAGTACAGAAAGGGGCAAGGGCATGTCAGGACCTTTTTCAATGCCCTTCAACGCAAGAGCCAAAGATATTATTCCTGCAGTTCTGGTAGCTCAGTGATGTGAAGAGGACCAGGCATCACTGGAGAGAACATTTCTACAGGAACCAGCAGCCTGCAGTACATTGGACATACTTCATTAAGTTATGCAGTTGCAGCAAAAGAAAAAAATATTTTTTGAACTTCAGCTTTAAAATATTGTGTATGCCCACTCACTAAACTACACAATGGTAATTAACTGGGTCAGGAAAGCTGAATATTTTTTATTAACCATTTATTAGCAATGACATAAAGAGAGAAGTATTAACATGAAATTATGGTATGACTACATCCCTAGAACTATGGAGTTACAGAGTAGGTGAGGTTGAATAAAGACAACAGTCCATCCGGTTCAACCTGTGTTGGTGTGTGTTTGTGTAGATAATCATTTTCCATATCCTTGTATATTGTGTTAGTTAAGATTCACATCCAAAAGTCTTTAAAAACTATCAATACTTCCTGCTGACACCACAGATTGTGGAAGAGAGTTCCACATCCTTACTGCCCTGACAGTGAAAACCCCCTATGCAGCTTAAACTTAAACCGCTTCCCTTCCAGTCTCATTGTGTGGCCCCGTGTACTCTTACACTCCCTGGGACTGAAAAGTTTCATACATACCCTGGGATCACTGTTGAGATATTTGTATATCACTATCATATCTCCTCTCATGCGTCTCTTCTCCCGGGAGAATGAATTTAGCACTTGTAGTCGTTCCTCGTAATTGAGGTCCTCCTGTCCCCTTATTAATTTTGTTGCCCTTCTCTGGACTCTCTCCAGCTCCAGCACATCCTTTCTGATGACTGGTGACAAGAACTGGGCAGAATACTCCAGATGCGGCCAAACCAGAGTTTTATAAAGTGGCAGGATTATCGATCTATCTCTCGAGTATATTCTCTTTTAATGCATGCTAAGATTGTGCTGGCTTTGCTTGCTGCAGCTTGGCATTGCATGCTATTGCTCAGTCTGTCTTCTGCTAGAACCCTCAGATCCTTCTCCATCCTGGAATCCCCCATGTAACTTGTGTTTATATTTTTACCCCCAATTTCATTACCTTACATTTGTCAAGGTTAAACCTCATCTGCCTTCATGCTGCCAAACAAGGCTACTTTGTCTCTCTTATTAATTCCTGGTCATCCACTCCCTGTTGGCTCGTCTCAACCTTTAACTCTCTGCTTTGTTCCCCCACTCCCTCTACCCATTAACTGCCCAAGGGATTGCCAAGCACTTCAAAGACAAGATTAATGCAATACACGAGGACACTGTGCTTACATTTTCCTCAGGCAACACACCTTGCCTTACAGCACAGTCAACACTCTCCTCTTTTGAACTGGCTACTACTGAAGAGGTTACAAAACGTTTCCCAGATGCCCACCTAACGAATTATCCCTTGGATCCTGTTCCCTCACAACTTCTAAAGCCGCCCTCTTATTTTATCCTATGCTCCCTCACTCACATCTTCAATCTCTTCTTCTCTAGTGGCACCTTCCTCTCCCCTCTAAAACATGCGCAGATCACTCCCATACTTAAAAAGCCCTCACTGGACCCCACCAACCAGAACAACTTAAGACCCATCTAATTGCTGCCCATTCACCTCTAAACTTCTAGAATGCTTAGTCTACAACCGTCTTAGCTACTACCTCAGTGAAAATAACCTTCTTAACCCCCTACAGTCTGGCTTCCTCTCGCAGCATTGCACGGAAACCGCCTTACTAAAACTCACTAACGACTTACTAACTGCCAAAACCAATGGCCACTACTCCATACTCCTACTCCTTGACCTTTCTGCAGCCTTTGATAGTGTTGTCCACCTGCTTCTTCTCAATAAATTCTGTTCCCTTGGCCAAGACTCTGCTCTATCCTTGTTCTCCTCCTACCTATCACAGTGCTCCTTCAGTGTTACCTACAACTCTGTCTCCTCCTCTCCATTGCCCCTTTCTGTAGGGGTTCCCCAAGGCTCTGTTCTTGGACCCCTTCTCTTCTCTATCTATGCCTCCTCCCTTGGTCCCTTGATAGCCGCCCATGGCTTCCAATACCATCTATACGCCAATGACACCCAAATCTATCTGCCTACTCCTCACCTCACTCCTTCAGTCTCCTCGCGCATTACTAACTTGCTAACTGACATATCAGCATGGATGTCACACCACTTCCTTAAACTAAATTTCTCTAAAACCGAGCTAGTAATATTCCTCCCCACCCGTGCCCCTCTCCATGACTTTTCTATCAAAATCAATAATGCAGCCATCAATCCCTCCCCTCATGCCAGGGTACTAGGTGTAATCCTAGACTCTGACCTGTCCTTTCAGCCCCAAATTCAATTGTCAAAAGCTTATAGACTTCACCTCCATAACATCTCTAGAATACTCCCCAACCACCAAGCTCCTCATTCACTCCCTTATTATCTCTCGCCTTGACTATTGCAACTCCCTTCTCATTGGCCTCTCTCTCCATAGGCTATCCCCTCTTCAGTCTATCATGAATGCTGCTGCCAGACTTACAACAAACAAGGTCACTGTCCCCCATCTATAACTGGCCACTACAGCAAGGAGCTCTCTGGAAAGGCAAATACAGACAAAAGCAAAAAACAAAAAAGGTTCCAAGCTCAACCTGCGGACCAGTCTGCCACCAAGCCAAATTTACCTGTCTAACAGTCCAGCGTTTAAAAGACAGGGGATTGGTTACACACATTTGCAAGTGTATGTGTAAGCTGCAGGCCACGACAAGGCTCCCTGTATACTGCAGACCTAACTCTATATAAGAGGCTTCACAGTGGAAGCACACAAACAATTGAATGGATAGATGAAGGACAGGTGACTGGAGGAGCCCAACCCTCCTTAAAGGTACATGACCAGACACCCAGCCGTGGCCCAATGGCGGCTGCGGCGCTGGTATGGTACCAAAAATAGTGACTACACAACAAACAAGGTCACTGTCCCCCATCTATAACTGGCCACTACAGCAAGGAGGCAAATACAGACAAAAGCAAAAAACAAAAAAGGTTCCAAGCTCAACCTGCGGACCAGTCTGCAGACTGGTCCGCAGGTTGAGCTTGGAACCTTTTTTGTTTTTTGCTTTTGTCTGCCAGACTTATCCACCTTACTAACTGCTCAGTGCCTGCCGCCCCTATGCACTAATTCCTACATTAGCTCCTGATTGCCCAGCAAATTAAATTCAAAATACTAACCACAACATACAAAGCCATCCACAACGCTGCCCCGAGCTACATCAACAATCTTGTCTCCAGATATCACCCAAACCGTCCTCTCTACTCCTTTCAAGACCTACTCTCATGCTCCCTTGTCACCTCCTTATCATGCTCGTCTCCAGGATTTCTCCAAAACCTCTCCCATCCTCTGAAACTCTCTACCTCAACCTGTCCGGCTATCTCCTACTCTAGCTGCCTTCAGGCAATTCCTGAAAACGCATCTCTTCATGGAAGCCTATCACACCTCCAACTAATCTTTTACCACTTCCTTCAGCTCACTCCCCACAGTTACAGCCTTTTGTACCACCTGTCCTCACCCTACATTAGACATTAGATTGTAAGCTCTTCTGAGCAGGGCCCTCTTCATCCTCTTGTATTCTATTGTATTGTACCTGTATTGTCCCCCTTTTATATTGTAAAGTGCTGCGTAAACTGTTGGCGCTATATAAATCCTGAATAATAATAATAGTTGCCCATGCCATTCATTTATTCAGGTCCTCTTGTAAAGTTTCTATATCCTACTGTGATGCTATTGCCCTACTTATTTTTGTGTTGTCAGCAAACTCTGAGATTGAACTATTTATCCATCCTCTATATCATTTATAAATAAATAAATACATTTAGACACTGTTCATAAAAAGCCAACACATTTCGGGAGTTCAAGGGGTCTCCCTTTATCAGGGTTTGCAACTGTTGATAGAATTGGAGTGGTCCTGAGGGGTAATTATGATAGCTCCAGACATTAGTTAAGCTCTAAAGAAACATCTTGTCTTCTCTAGACAATACCATGCCTTTATATGTCTATTGATCCTCTTCTGCTAAGGTCACTATTCTTCTCTGTACAGGCTGCCAAAAGAACACCTGTAAATGTTTTTCAAAATTAAATAGAGGGGTATTTTTTTTTTCATTTTAAGAAATGTGTTGTCACAGTAATGATACTATGCACCTAAACTATCATTACAATATAGAAGATAGAATTGGCAAAGCTGCTAGCTCACGATGTCTATGGATGGAAGAAGATTGATACTATGTGATACATTGTCTTGACGAGACAATGAAAAATAACCTACACGGCAGCTGTGTCAATATCAGACTTGGTAATGTGCTGCTGGCTGCGGCTTCCATTTAATCCACTTCTTTTTTTTTTTTTTTCCTCCCTTCTTCCCCCGCTCGCAGACGATAAACGCTTGTTGCTTTTCTCAGGGGCTGTCCGTCAGTCCCTGGCCTTGCAATATTCCTCCCAAGCTTTCCGACGTGGCTTTCCATTTATTTTAAAAATACCATTTCACAGGCTGCTGCCTTTAACTAGCTATTATACAGTGCTCGGCTCGACTCAGGGAGATTGAAAAGTGACAGAAACAACACGTTTTTATGAGAATACAGAATATTGAAAATGAGGCCTGCTTTTTCCCCCACTCTCTCTACAGATTGCAGTTTTCACGACAGCTTGTATCTAGCATCCGCTCTGCCGAGTGCATTTGTAGTAACATTGAGGATGTCACTTACAGCATTGTGTGGAAATTGGAATGCAGTGTCAGCCTGCCTGAGAAGTCTTTAGTTTGGGTGCTCCAGGTTAATTTAAAAGCTGCTGCATTGCAGCTGGTGAGGATCAGGAAATAGATAATTTCTTAACCCTTTATTGGCATGAGGGGCAAATACCACTTCCCAGTGGAACTGATTAGTATAATGTGAGACACAGCAGATTTCTTCCACGTCAAACAATAGGGTGTAAATAAAGACGGGTGAATCAACTTGCTCCTCTCTTTCTATGATGATTTTCATACATAGATGGATATGGATGTTAGAGAGTGTTGTGACATACAGGCGCAATTCAGTGGTCTGATGATGTCTTTTGGCCCATCTTCAGATAAAAATATAAATGCTTAGTTCACTCAAATGTTCATATTTATGCCACAGAGCAGACAAGAGAAGACACATTGAAGGGATGAACTCTTTTAGGCTGGGTCCACACCGCAGCACGCTCTGGATCATAGCAGGAGTCCGGTGAGTCTCCATTCAGCATTTCAGCTTGAATTTAGCCGAATTTTTGGCTGAATTAGGACCTGAAATGGACCAAAAGGTGCACAGGAATTTGCAATGGAGATGTGTGAACCGGCTCCATAGAGAGCCTATCACAGTCTCCTGCTTTGCGAATTGGATGCGGAGAAACCCACATCCAATTTGCAACAGTGTGAACTCAGCCTTAACCTATCCAATCACTTTTGCCTACAAGATGTCCTTACCAAAGGTATTCATATACATGATATCACTGGCCAGAAACGCCTAATTTGGAATATGATATGGTAAGCAGGGATGAGCTCAGGTGTGTTTGGGCATGGTTCCGAACCCACCTCAACTATCCTGCTAGGAACCCGTGAAAGCCGTCAGCCAATCCTAGTTATCCGCACATATACACACTCCTTGAGTTCAGACTCATGTCCGAAAATGCCTCATCCATAATGGCAAGTTTGGTGTTAGTGTGCATGTGTACTTTATTTTGGTCATATTTTTACCTTTATGCTAAGAAAGTCCACACCGTAACACACCTAAAACAATATAAATATGTAGGCAGGTGCATTGTATTTTCTCCACTGCAGGTGGCGTTAATCCACAGTGGCAATGCCAGTGTAGGAGGAAGTCAAGAGGAACCTAGTTCCTCCATGGCTTCCTCAGTCACAGAGAGCCAGCATCCAACTGGATGCTGGTGTCCCATGTGATTATGGTGGCCATCTTGGGACAGGCAGCGTTATTTAAGCTTTAGCTATTTTAGACCCTGGCTCCTGAGCTTGGTGCGCATTTTGTCTGTGGCTAGAGTAGAGACAGGTGATCCATCTCTCAGGGACAATGCTTAGCATCAGGGAGAGGTCCCAGACAATTGGGGAAGGTGCAGGGACACGCCATCCTTTCTGGAAGCCTTCCCACTCATGTATGGACAGGCCAGGCAGCATTCCGTCACTCGAGACAGACTCTGGAGACCTTCTGCAATTACTTATTGCTGTTACATCCTGTGCTCTCGATCGGGTTGCCTTCCTGCCAGGCTTGTTGTGTATAGGTTAAATTCAATTTCAATACAGTTCTGTTATCTGCTTCTGGACTCTCAGTGTTTTCTGCTGCCGCACTGCACTGCACCTACCAGCAAACAAACAAACAATTAGCTTGCAGAAAGACCATTATAAAGAGTCCTTAAAAAAGTTATCACTTAAAAAGTGTAAAAAACGATTATGTCATCCAAAATGTATGCATATATATTCTCTTTCACTAAATGTTCTTCATCATTTGTATTTACAAATGAATCTTCAAAAAATTAGACCACCATTTTAGAGGTCCTTTTGACACACAGTTGTTTCACCACTTCAGCCCGGGAAGGATTTCACACTTTAGGACCAGAGCACTTTTTGCGATTCAGCACTGCGTCATTTTAAATGACAATTGCGCGGTCGTGCGACGTTGTACCCAAACGAAATTTGCGTCCTTTTTTTCCCACAAATAGAGCTTTCTTTTGGTGGTATTCGATCCCCTTTGCATAATTTCTGATCACCGCTATAAACAAAAGAAGAGCAGCAATTTTGCAAAAAAAAAACAAATTTCTTACTTTTTGCTAAAATACAAATCCAAAAAAAAATATAAAAAAAACATTTTTTTTTCATCGGTTTTGGACGATTTATATTCTTCCTCGTATTTTTGGTAAAAAAAATCACAATCTGCGTTTATTGATTGGTTTGCTCAAAAGTTACCGCGTTTGCAAACCATGAGAATTCATTTATGGGGTTTTTATTTTTTTTTATTTTTTACTAGTAATGGCGGCGATCTGCGATTTTTATCAGTACTGCGATATTGCAGTGGACATGTCGGACCATTTTGACACTTTTTTGGGACCATTGGCATTTATACAAGCAGCGATCAGTGCTATAAAAATGCACTGATTACTGTGTAAATGCCATTGGCAGTGAAGGGGTTAACCTGCAGGGGGCGCTCTAAGAGTTAACTGTGTTCCCTGGGTGTGTTCTAACTGTATGTGGGCTGGGCTGGCAGGGGGAAGGGAGTGATCATGGCTTCCATATACAGGAAGCCTGTCATCACCACCCTTCCCCCTCTGTCAGAACAGAGATCCGTGTTTACTTACACGGACCTCCATTCTTTCACTGCGGGGGGGCCATCGCGGGTAGCTGGCGGTGATCGAGTCTGCCCTACCTGCTCCCTGCCCCCCCCAACACAGTGAGTGCGCGAGCGCGCCTCCGGCGGCACGCACTCACAGTGTGGGATCTCGCAGCCGCCGTCATATGATTGCGGTTTGCGATATCATGCCATCTTGTCGCTGTCAGACTGCGGTCAGCGGTCAGCAAGTGGTTAAAGCGGTTGTATCCCCTAGAACAATATAAAAAAAAACACCTGCAAGGCAAAGGCATAATGAGCTAGTAGCTCATTATGAAGTACTTACCTCAGAACGAAGCTCCAACAGGTCAGCCTGGTCCCTGAGGAGGGAGCTGCCATCTTCCCTCCGTGGATCCTTCCGGGTATGCGGCTCCAACACTGTGAGTGGCCGGAGCCGCAAGACGTCACTCCTGCCCATGCACGGGAGCTCGTCTTTACGGCGGACTTTCCGGCAGGGCCATCACTTGTTATGATCCTTTATGCTTCTTCTTTGAACATGATTTTGATTCTGTGCAATGTGGTACTTAGATGTATCATTTCTACTTACCTATCTGGAAGCAAACTGTATGTATGCACAAAACAATGTTAATCCTGGACTTTCTGCCTTAGAAGTTATCCTAAAAAAATATAACTTTGTTCACTTTGAACACCCAATCATGTGTAGATGAAAATAATAAACATTTGCTTTTCGTATGGTTAGATAATTAAGTTTATTATTAACAATTAACAAAGCGATTCTCAATTTTCCCCTCAGCTACATTACTAACATATCAACCAAAACATTCTTCTTGTCCCTCCTAAGACCTCCTAAAGCAACAGTCCATTTACTCTGGCTCCAATAAACAGTCGAGGGATTGACTCTTTGTGGTTTAATGCTGATAAAACATGTAACATGAGAAGGGTTAGGGGCATGGGATACTCCAAAACATTTATCACATAACAGTTAGAGGAAAGTTATTTCCCTGTGTCTGAACTCCCCACAGCCGAAGACCTTGAGATTACTTTTTGAGCAGACTAAAATCTCACGGCTGGAGACCATAAAGCCAATCTCTTTGGTAAATGTAATCTTTTCCTTAGCATTTGTTGAGATATAGGACAGTCTAAGGCCTCACAGATGGGGACCATGAGGCAAGTCTCTTTGCACTAGGTTACCCTGTATACACCAGGGCAACTTCAGGAACACTGCACAGTACAGGAAAACACTCTTCCTTAAGCTCACAGTCCAGGACACTGCTGAGGAGAGGGTAATGGCCTGTATCTCAGACTAGTCTCAGTCAGAGCAATGTCTGGCACTTACTGTATATCCCAAAAGCACACAGTCACCTGGAATCAGTACAGGGCAATTACTCACAAGTCCCCAGGACAACTACACCGTCGACAGGGTTCAATACTATTCTTGTGGTGGTAGACCACCTCACGAAGATGGCCCACTTCATACCCATGAAGGGCACCCCCACAGCTGCCGAAACTGCAGAAGCCTTCATTAAGGAGGTGGTTCGGTTACACGGAATTCCTGCTAACATCGTTTCGGATCGAGGGGTGCAATTTACATCCCGTTTTTGGAAAACCCTATGCTCCTCCCTGGGAATTGACCTGGCTTTTTCCTTAGCCTACCACCCACAGTCTAACAGGCAAACGGAGAGGACCAACCAGACCCACAAGCAGTACCTCCGCTGCTACTCTTCATACTCTCAGGATCACTGGATCTCTCTGTTGCCGGTAGCCGAGTTTGCTTATAACAACTCAGTTCACTCAGCTACCAAGCAATACCCATTCTGGGCAAACTTCGGCTACCACCCCACCTTTATGCCTGATCTACTAACAGAAAATACGGTACCTGCGGTTCTGGAAATCACGCAATTTCTGTAGAGGAACAACAAGCTCCTCCAGGAGACTATTGTCCAGACTCAGGCAGCCAATAAGAAGAATTTTGACAAAGGAAGGCAAGGAGAACTAGCACTTCAACCAAATCAGCGGGTCTGGTTGTCCACAAGAAACCTGAAACTGTCCTGCCCTTCCAAAAAGCTTGGGCCAACCAAGTGGCTTACGAGCTAGATCTACCTCCTTCACTTGACGGTTGAATACTCCTGCGCTTACCAAAATTCCTTGATTTTAAATGTATGCAAGTATGATAAATCAAAGATGGATGGTAATATATCAGATAATACAGCAATAGCTGCTAGCACCTAGATAGCTATCCTTTGTTTTCTATCCCATATTAAAATAAATAAATTGTGAATATGCTGCAGCGCTGTCTTGGTAGTGTTAGAAAATCAACATATGTGTGTGCCAAAAGAAATACAACTAAATGCAATCTCATAAAACATAAGACATGTGAACCTCAAAAATTCCAACAGTCATAATATGACAACTCTGTGTTTAAACTATGCGCATGGCAAAGACAGGACTGTGTGTCTCAAAGCTGGAATATAAGTAGTATAGTGCACACATAATGTGAAATCAGGTGAACAAAACCAAAACAAAATATATATAAAAGTTCAATATGAATAAATAATTGTTGATAAAGTTCAGATTTGTAGAATATCCTTAACATAATCCTCCACCAGTGTAAGATATCGTGCTGGTCACAGGACTGCTTGTGATGCTAATTATTTAGCAGGTGCCACCAATATAAGTGCTAGCCCCTCACCTCACATATGTTAGCAACCTTGCATATAAAGGTTTCTTTAGTGGATCCTCCTGTTGTCAGCCTCTAGGGGTCTCCTTTTTGCATTCGTCCTATTGTTTCTTATACAGATTTTATTACCATGAGTTTTTTACTTTTTTGAACTTGCCAAACGTTGTAAGGCCAAAGAAAAGAAACAAGAAGCTTATTTTGGTGTATTAACGTTTCAAATCAATTTATTAAAACAGCTAAAATAAGACACTCACATTTAAATGAAAAGAACGTTTGTCTCTCCACGAGCGCCGAGCTCGTCTGTACTTCCGTCTGAGTTCCAAACACCTCTGCTACCGCCCTACGCATTACGTCATGCATCACGTGACTTCATCAATGGGTATACCTCCTTCACTTCGCATCCACCCAGTCTTCCATGTAAGCTTGCTCAAGCCCGTGGTCAAGGACCTCTTCCCTGGGCCCAATACAGCCCTACCAGAACCGGTCTCAGTGGACAGAGAGGAGGAATTTGAGGTAGAAACCATCCTAGACTGTAGAAAAAGAGCAGGAAACATCCAATTCCTGGTCAAATGGAAGGGCTATGGACCCGAAGAAAGCTCCTGGGAGCCAGAGGAGAATTTACACGCAAAGGAATTGGTCAGAGCCTTCTGGAGAAGACAACCGACCAAGAGATCCCGTTTGGACATCTGGAGGCTGCCCCTTGGGGGGAGCAATGTTAGGAAACTGGATGCATCTGGCCCCATGCGCATTGCGTGTCCATGCGCGCGCTTGTGTGCGGGTGCGCGCGCCTGTGCACGCCAATGTCGCCAAATGGCCTATTTAAACAGACAGCACCCTGCAGCAGATGCTGTCCATTCTACAGCGTTCTGGTGCCTTGTGACCCCCTGTATCTGCTCTAACAATACTTCCTGTGTATGTGACCCCGGCTTTACCTTGGACTTGTTGCTTTCTGCCTGCCCCGACCTCTGGCCTGTCTATGACTATTCTCTTTCCTGACCCCGTTGTAGCTCTGTTGCCTGCACGTTGCCGACCCTGCCTGTACCCCGACCATCCACTTGCCTGATCCTCCTGTACCGCACTGCCAGCCTGTTACCGTCCCAGACTGCACCACCACTCTTCTGCCAAAGCACGAGCTCCAGTGGACCTTCACCCACCACCAGAGACCAAGTCCAGCCCTTGTGCCCCCCTGTGCTCCAGAACTCCCTGTCTGCACTACCAGGGGGTCTCGAACCATGGCCGCAAGAGAGGTTGCCCCCTGTATAAGTCAGACTCTACCATCAGGTACTTGATACCCCTCTAAGGCTGGTAACATCTCCTTGCTGGGGAAGACAACCTCTTCATGGTTCCAAACTAACAACTTCCCAGGCACCATCTGGACACACCTCCTCTGGGATTGTCTGGCCCTAATCAATATTTAGGCTGGTTATTTGAATCCTCCCTCCCTAAGCTCTAGCAACTTCTTCTAGAGGCAGGGGGAAGCAATTAAAATCCCAGCCTGTGGACCTCTGAACAGACCAGACCAAATAATCACTGCTCTCCAGATTGCAGAAGGAGCCAAAATCGAAATGTAACTAGCAGGTTAACTAGAAGTGAAGTAAAGATTATCAACACCTTTAGTAAAATCAAGTCTCAGAAACCTCTATTAAAATTAATTTATCAGGGTCAGTGGAAAGAATGCCCCCCCCCCCATGCTGATGGCTCTGCCAAGTGGCACTGGACCCAAAACTATGTAGACACCATCAGATGGGAGGTCAATAAGCCACAGCCCAAGGAACTGTTTACAACCTCTAGAGCCGGGGTGTCCAAATGTTTATCAAAGAAGGCCAGATTTGATGAAGTGAACATGCGTGAAGGCTGACCATTTTGCCTGCCATTCTTTGAACCATTAAAATTAAATGCAAATTAACTATTTTATGCCAAGTTTATTGCAAACTTATTGCAACAGTTTATTGAAAAATACTTTTCATTTCGTCACATGGATGATCTCAACAGGTGTTAAATCACTCTGCCTTTCATATCTGAAGGCCAGATGAAAAAAAAATCCAGGAAGCTGAAATATATGTCAGGAACATTGTACATTACATATTATTGGTAATAAAGGTTGTCTGTCAATATGAACAGGAAAATAACACTAAGTATACATGTTGTGTCAAAATATATTTATAACTGATTTAGACCAACTGACATTAACTGAGATTTTACAATGTATTCCCCTGAATTGAAGAAAAACTTGCCGGCACTAATGTGAATGGAGGGCCACAAGTAGTGTTTGGAGGAGTAGTGGATTAGTAGTGGAGTAGTGGATTACTTGTCTGTAGTGTAGAGATGATACTATCTTCCTCTCCCGGCCAGTCCGTTGATCCAAGCCCAGTAACAGGCCCTCTGATGGACTAAGGAGCCCAGCTGCAGCAAGCCGAACAGCTCTACAAGACGTGCATGTCCCGTGTTCTTGTGGCTGTGTGTGGCAGGGACACAGAGCAGGGGCTGCAGGGAGAACAAACACACGGAGAACGAACGCACCAAATCCCACAACATCAGAAAGATCACAAGAATGCCGACTGAGGATGTGCAGTCCCACGATCCCAGGGGTTCGAGCGATTGGAGGCCACAACACATAGATTTTGCCACAGTACCTGTGGGGCCGTATAAAACTGGAACCTGGGCTGCTTTGGACATGCCTGCTCTAGAGGAACTGTAGGGTTCCACAGAACCCTGGCTAGGAATGGCTGGTCTAGAGTTTAGCCAATTAATTTAGCTGTTTTAGAAAGAGTCATTTGGATTAGTACTGTTAGGAAATGGACGTTATTTTTGGCATCTGTGCGCTTTTGCGTGCGCCTGTGCGCGCGCCCATGTGCGTGCGCCTGTGCACACCAATGGCACCAGAATGGTCTATTTAAGCAGGCAATGCCCTGCGGCAGATGCTGTCCATTCTTCAGCTTTACCCGTGCCTACAGCAGTGTGTTTCCTGAAGCTTCCTGTTTCTGTGACCCCGGCTTGTCTCCTGTTCCCGTTGTCTTCTGCCTTCTGTCTCATCCCTGTGTACCTCGCTGCCAGCCCATTGATGACCCAGCCTGCACTCTCTTGCCTGCTCCACTTGTACCGCACTGCCCGCCTGTTGCCAACCCGGACTGAACCACTACCCTATCTTCCAAGCACGAGCTCTGGAGGAACCCTCCACGCTTGCACCACTACTCACGATATGTGTAATGTAGCTAATTCTCTTGGCCTCATCCTCTTTAATCTTCTTTGCTTCACTATGGGTAGGAAAGTATGGAACAGTAGTCTGGTGAAGAAGGCAGGATGGGCTAGTAAAGATTTACACACAGAATTAAAATGACAAAGTCCTAAGATAAAGGTGTTGTAAAAAATGATATGACTGTAACTGCTTTTCACAATGAACCAATGTTTTCTGCTTTGTAGTGTAGCATGACTTTGCCTTTCCTGTCCTCCTATTTCAATATCAACCTATAGACTAAACTTCCTTTAATCTATAGGGTAAATATTTTTTACATTTTTTTTACATTATTGCATTAGTCTATGGGTGGGGCTTAGGCGCCCATGTGGGGACAAGTGGAACAGCCTTCACTTATGCCTGAGCTTCAGGATGGGAGCTGCGATCATGTAACAGTCAACAAGTGGTTGTAACCCCCCCCCCCCCAAAAAGAAAAGCTCCTGTGCTTTAAGGCATGATATGCAGCATAGTGCTTTTGTAATGTCATTTATCCCTTTCCATGTTATACAATACCTGCTTGATCCTGCCTGTTCCTGGGTCTCCTGTGTGTACTGACCATGCTTATCATGGCTGCTGATCCATGATAGTGTTGTCAGAATATGTGCCTTCATCATCCTGCTCTCTCCTCAGAGTCTCTGCATCTCCCCCACTTCCCCTCCCTCTCTTTTTGTAATTTCCTTAATCTGTGTGTGAACTGTGAAGCCAATCTCATTCCCATCCCTCTTCTCCTGCCCTGAGTAATACTATTCTCTGCAGCTGCTCTAGTGCTTGTAAAGAAACATCTATTACAGTAACCTCCCGGGCAGTATGATTATGTCAGATTTTTGTGTCTCAAAGCGGTACATTTTTTCGCATAGAAATTTGACGTTTTATATTGTAGGCCTGTAATTCTTAGGAATAACTCACTTAAATCTGTCCAAACCAGAGTCTAGTAGGCATCCTGGGTATGATAAAGAAACAACACAACTTTATCAAAGCTTATCACGCCACTAACCCACAGGCGAAAACAAAAGGAGTTTCAATACTCCTAAGTAAGGACACGACATTCCAGACTGAACATATACTCGCCGACGCAGAGGGAAGGTACTTATTCTTGAAAGGGACAATGTCAGGCGCCCCGACAACTCTAGCAAATATTTACTTCCCAAACAAAGCACATGTTTCATTCTGCCAAAAAATAGTAGATGAATTGAAAGGTTTTATGACTGGACGATTAATACTTGGAGGAGACTTCAACATCCCTTTAAACCCAATCCAAGACACCTCCACTGGGAAAACTAGCGTAACCTATCGGGACCTCAAAAAAATCAAAACACTTTTACAATCCATCGCCCTCATCGACACATGGAGACTACTTAACCCTAAGGAAAAAGATTTCACTTTTTTCTCTAACCCACATAAGAGATACACCAGAATAGATTATCTCTTCATCTCAC
>BLSH010366113.1:383077-398224 GCA_018402905.1 Glandirana rugosa
AAAAAAAAAAAAAAAAGTTATTCCGAAATAACTTTTAAAGTACTTTTTTGTTAGTTACTGTATTTTCAAAAGTATTGTCTTTTTAGTTTTTCAACAGTGTACCGTCATAGCAAGGTATATCTTCTTTTTTTTTTCTTTTTTGTATAAGTAATCATAAATAATATTAGAGAGACCACATAGTTTAAACTGACATTACCCCTCCATTTATATGAGCCAATTAGTCTATTAACAGTTATCAGAGCATCGACCAACACTCACGTCCAATATACAAACCGAATAATTCGAACCAAGCAATGAAAGAACATAAGTAGACTTATAAACTATGAATACAAGAAAGTAACGAACCAAGCTTAATAAGCCAAACATATAACCTGCACTCACAACCAGCTACGAGACTATTGACAATTATCTGATTAACCGAGTATATTTACCTCCCCATTACAGTCAAATTTGATACACCAGAGAGATTATAATAAATACTAATGAATATGTTTTTTCTTTTTTTTTTCTTCTATATGGAACGATACTGCCATGTGACAACTTTTTGATTTTTCTGTTATGAAAACTTTTATGTCATTGATTGTTTTTTCATGAAATTTTCAATAAAGCCTTATTGAAAAAAAAAAAAAAAAGAAACAACAAAATCATAAATTATAATATAATAAATAATTATCAATATATTCATCATATATTAATATAATAATAATATAATAAGAAAATGTATTCAATAATGTAATCAAATCAAAACAGTGAAATTTGCTCAGTTGCAGAATTGTCGCTGTCGTCATTTTCAGTGTCTGATGACGAATTTCCCCACGAATCAGTATCACTCAATTCTGCAAATGATTCTTAATTACTATCGCTGTTTTCTAGCTGGTACAAAACCGCTTTTGACGTAAAGGGGCGCTTTTTGGATGCCATGGACATTCTCAAGTTTCCAGGCAGAAAGAATGGCGTATATAATATAAAAGTGCATGCAGGGCACTGGACAAAGCACTAGGGACAAAAGGGATGTGAAATTATTTGATACAGTAATGTAATCTTACAGATTACAGTGTACTGTATGTGTTGTGTGTGTGTTTGACTTTTTGAATTTGCCGCCGGGAACGGAGCCTGGAACCCAGAGGCATCAGACGACGATTCCACCGGAGGACACAGCGGGGGGGACATCGCAGGATCCAGGGGACAAGGTAAGTAACTTTGCCCTGATCCTGTGATGCGATCCCGAGTGTGGCTCGGGGTTACTGCTTTTGGTAATGAAAATGAACCCCGAGCCACATTCGGGATAACCACTAAGGAGGTTAATTACTTTGATAATCTCTGTTTTAGGTTCATGCTTAGTACAGCGTGTGCGTTTTCTTACAATTATAATGCTAAATACCTTCTTTGCACATTGCTGCTGTGCAGTCATGTGCCCTCCCTCTGCCATCTTGCATACATCAAAAGAATCTCAGACCATCCCACTGTAGTCTCTTAGATCGGGAAGGGAAGCAAAGCAGTGCTGTGCAAAGAAGGTACTTAGCATTATAATTTTAAGAAAACACACACACACACACTGTACTAAACATGGACCTAAAACAGAGAGGATCAAAGTATTTAATAGATGTGACTTTACAACCACTTTAAGACAGGTCTCCTGGATATGCAAGCTGCAATAATACTGTTAACTCCTTGCTCTCTCTGCTGACTCTGTTACACTGACGACACTGCACACTGCAGACACTCTCATGCATAAAGAACACCTTTCCCAGGTGTGCAGCATTTTGAGGCCAGTATCGCTGAGCCTGTTACAGGCTCCATCAATCCATCAGTTTATGTCACCTTTTTTCCCAGTGACCAATTCCATGGCTGCTATGTGATACAGGAAATGCTCTCTCTTTCCAACCTCTATGCTTGCTCTCTTTCCTGAGGCCCCTCTGTATCTATCCTCTTCCCTTGACTTCAGGCTGGGTCCCTAGGCACTCTGTGCTGGTGGTCTGGTCCCAAAGAGTGGGGAAACGGCCACTAGTGGAGGTGCCACGTGCTTAACCACCTCCACTACCAGAGGAACTGTCACCCTTGCCAGGCTCCTATCTTCTTGCTAATTGGCTGCCTTGCATGTGACACATATACTGTAGTCCTTAGCAACAACAAACAAACTTCCTCTGGACAGTACTCTGTGTGTTAGACCCATGTATTGCATCTTCCTCTAGTTCAGTCCCCTTATTGTGTTGCAAGCCTTGTTCTTTTGATATGCTAGTCATGCTCCCCTTTAAGAGACTTCAGACTATACAAAGCAAATAAACAAACAATACCCTTTATTGTAGTTGCTGAATGCAGCACAGTTCTCAAAAAGTGGTTTCAAAACATATCCTGTACAGAGCTCTTCTAACATCCCAAAGAATGTGCATACCTTATGCAGAAGACCATAAAGCAGTCCCTTTTAAAAGCAAAAGTACATTAAGGCAATAATCCACAAGAGGTAGAGCAAGTCCCTTACAGTCCATGATTGGCAGTAATCCACTAAGGCACATAGGAGTCAATTCACAAAGCTTTACCGCATGCGATAAGGGTATCAGGTTACTCATTTGCATAAATAATTGCATGAGGTAAATAAAGTACAAGTCACAAAAAAATAACGATTATTCGGTATTTACCGGGAAAAACTGTGTCGGTAAATATTGCATAAAAAGCTCTTAAGTCCAATTCACAAATGGACCAAAGGGTAAAAAGGCATGCCATAATTAACACCAGGATTTTGCTGGCGGTATCCCATGCCGTATTTGTCAAAAAACAGCATGGGGGTTGGGGGGCCCCCACACTGCTTTTTGACAAATATCTGGTTGCTAAGGAGTGGACCGGGAAGACAGGTGACTCATCAGCTGTCAACGGGTTCCCCACTGACGGCTGAATGTAAAAAAAAAGCAGACAATTCCTTTGGGTCTGGTATGGATTTTAAGGGGAACCCCACATCAAAATTTAAAAAGAAATCGGAGTGGGTCCCCCCCCCCAAATCCATACCAGACCCTTATCCGGGCACGCAGTCTGGCATGTCAGTAAAGGGGGGGGGATGAGCGAGCGCCCCCCTCCTGAACCATACCAGGGTAAAGCACTCAACATGGGGTGGTGCTCTGGGTGGGGGTGGCTCTGCCCCCCCACCCCAGAGCACCTTGCCTCCATGTTGATGGGGACAAGGGCCTCTTCCCGACCACCCTGAACGGTGGTTGTCGGGGTCTGAGGGTGAGGGGTTTATCGGAATCTGGAAGCCCCCTTTAACAAGGGGGCCCCCCAGATCCTGCCCCCCATGTGAATGGGTATGGGGTACATAGTACCCCTACCCATTCACCACAAAGTGTACAAAAAAAATAAAAACACACACAGTTTAAAATCCTTTATTAAAAAATAAAACCCGCCGACCCGAAGAAGAAGGAAAATAAAAGGTCTGCTCCTGTTGAACGCTTCCCCTGGTCTGCCTTCTGCACGGTTTGACAGTTCTTATATAGGGAAGGGGCAGGACCACCTGGTTGCCCTACCCCTCGTGACATCACCAACTGGTGCATGCTGTATTTTACCACATTTTTTTAATATCCACAAGTCCATAAGGTCCCCAGGCCTGGACACTCTCCAGGAACCCCAATTAGCCTTCCATCACCCCTTACTCTGATCACTCCAGCATCTACATTTTGGCAGAAATTCCCCAGACAGTCTCTTTTATGTTGGTTGACCTGTAGTGGGGCATTAACCTGATTGAAAATGGCAGGAAAAGCTTTAACCCTTACAGCCTAGTCATCCCTAGCTCTTAGGTCAACCTGGGGACAAAGGAAACATACAGACATTGTAACGTTTGGCACCATTTGGCACCTGGCTGGCCCAACTAATATGAGGCAATGAGTGCACCCAGGGGAAACAAGTGCATAATACAGGCACATACATTAACCCCTTGTAGGCACCTGCCTACAAGTCTTTCAGCCAGGATGTTTATTACACTGTGTAATATAGCCTGCATAAAGATTTAGTTATCGTAACAAAAACATCATATATGATATATACTGTATTTGTGAAAGTATGACAAAGATAGCTTCTCATTAAATAAAAATGACATCAATACAACAACTCAAAAGGAGTTCCACTTTAAATAAAAATTGTCTTGATAAAACCATCCCTCCAACAAAAGCAGCTTATTGTTTGCTCCTCAGTATGCATCTAAAATTTAATTTATAAAATCAACTTGTGAATGATCCAGAAGGCTGTTCTGCCAAATGCTTTTTTTGTGAGTTAATTCTGAGAAAGATATTCATCCAGGGGCCAAGAGACGGGGGTTCCTGAAGAGGCATTAGGAGACACAAATAATCTGTTAGATACTCTGAGAGATGAGAGAGACTCTCAAATTAATTTAGCAAGACTCAAAGGAACTGAGAGACACTTAGAAAGAAATCAGCACATGTAGAGTCTTTAAGTGATTGGAAGTCTCTCTCTGGGAAGGGAAGTTCGGGGGGTCCTTAATAAAAGGGTCTCCTGATTCCATATCGGGATGAGTAATCACGCATTGCTGTGCATCTGTCAGGTTGGTTTAGCAACCTGCATACATATTTCTGAGTGACCATTTATCTAATGGCACTGTAACCAAATGGACAAGTATGAACAGGGAGGAGCGCTCTGATAAGTGGGTCAGATAAACATTATTTATGGAGTGCCCCGCTGAAATATTCAGAGCGCTGTGAACAATAAAATACATAAAACATTAACAAGGGCTCATAAAAAACACAATCAAGCAGCAGAGAGAAGCTGCCAAGATACCATTAATATACAAGCTTGTTAAAATAATTAAGCTTTAAAGAGACAGTGCTGCAGCAGCCTGTTCTTGTTAACGCTGGAGTGACATGTTCTTTTATTTTGCTATTATTTTTCCTCTGCCAGTAATAGGAAAGTGATTAGAATGCTTTTTAATGCAATTAAAATGAAAACCATACTGGATCTCATTAAGATATTCTTTTTTTATTTCCTTGTGATTCAGTAAACGTTATTGTGAGCAATTGCTCTGCTGTCTATCCCTGACTTGAATTACAATGAATATCCTACTTTAACTATTAAAGGAGTTGTAAAGGCAGAATGTTTTTTTATCTTAATGCATTTTATTTGGTATATTGGTCCTCAGGTATCTCTCTCCCAAGATGGCCGTGGGATGACGTCACAAGCTCTGACTCCTCCCCCTGTATGCGTTACATCAGTGGGCGTGACTTCTTCAGCAAGGGGTGGAGACCTGATGTTTCTCCGCTATTAATATAGGTTCTCAACACCATTGATTCGGCGATCCCTCCCCTCTTATTCATGAAAATCAGCTTAAGCATACAGCCCATCTGTGCCAGCCGGAGCGGGAAGTTGTAGTCACCTAATAGATTTCCAATGAGGACACCTCTACTCAAATATAACAACTATCATTCCTATTTGACTTTATCATGCAGCTATCATTCCTGCCCAACAACGCCAGACTGACCATCAAGGACGGCCTGTGGTGGTTTGGCAACAAAGTCTTTGTTCCGGTCTCTGCCACAACCACAAACTGGCCGGACATTTCAGTTCCTGGAAAACAGCCGAGTTACTTGCCTGATCTTTCTGGTGGCCAAATGCCACGGAGGCCTGTCCCATCTGTGCCCAGAATAAAACTGACAAGGCCAAAGCCTGGGGCCTAAACCCACTTCCTGTACCTGAACGCCCATGGTCACAGTTGGCCATGGACTTTATTGTGGAATTGCCCCCGTCAGAAGGATATTCCACCATCTTTTTGATTGTGGACCGCTTGACAAAGATGGCACACTTCCTGCCTATGAAGGGGACCCCTACAGTGACCGAGACTGCCAACACCTTTATTAAGGAAATAGTCCAGCTCCACGGAGTACCCAGCAATGTGGGGTCCAATTCACCTTCAAGTTCTGGAAGGCCCTGTGTGCAGCTCTGGAGATCGAGCTTGCGTTTACTTCAGCATACCACCCGCAGACCAACGGGCAGACCGAAAGAAGAACCAGACACTAGAACAGTACCTGCGCTGCTTGTCGTAGTTCTCTCAGGATGGTTGGGTTGCACTGCTGCCTCTGGCCGAGTTTGCGTATAACAACACCATCCACTCGGCCACCAAGCAGTCCCCATTCTGGGCTAATGATGGGTTTCACCCCACATTCCTACTGGAACTTGCCGTTGAAAGCTCCGTTCCGGCTGTACAGGCCACCGCAAGCTTCCTTTCAGACGAACAGTAAACTTCTGCAGGAGATCCTGTTGAGAACACAGGAACTAAACAAGGAAGCGTTTGACAAGAGAAGGCGGGGGGAACTGGAGCTCCAGCCAGGTGATCGCGTCTGGCTGGCCACCAAAAATCTTAAATTGGCCTGCCCTTCAAAAAATTAGGCCCTAGATTTATGGGGCCATTTCCAATCAGAATAAAAATTAACAGGGTGGCATTTGAACTGGACCTTCCTCCTTCTCTACGGATCCACCCAGTCTTTCATGTTTCTCTACTAAAACCTGTTGTCCCTGACTTGTTCCCAGGATGGAAAACAGATCCACTAAACCCAATTCTGGTAAACGGAGAGGAGGAGTTTGAGGCTGAAGCCATCCTGGACTGTCGGAGGAGGTCCGGGTCTACACAGTACCTGATAAAGTGGAAAGGGTTTGACCCTGTAGAAAATTCCTGGGAGCCAGAAGAGAACATCCACGCACCTAAATTAATTCAGGCCTTCAGAAGAAACCGCCGAGATGGCGGCACCCGGCAAGGCATCTGGAGGCTGCCCCTTGGGGGGGGGGGAAATGTTAGGAATAGCCAGTGTCCGTGTGTTTTGGCGCTTTTGCCCCCATTCCGCGGCATCAAACTGCTCTACTTAGACCTGTGGAGCTCAGCAGCAAGTGCTGTCCGTTCTACAGTGTCCTGTGACCTGTGAGCCGCAGCTCTACCTCTGTTTCCTGAGATTGCCTGTTTCCTGTTTGACCCGGCTAGCCCTGACCTGCTGATTGCTACCTGCACTGACCCCGGCTTCCTATGACCTGATCCTCCTGTTTTTCTGCTGCCTGCCTGATAATGACCCTGCTTGGACTTTACGACCCTTCTGCTTAATCCCTTGGTACCGCTCAGCCAGCCCGTTGCCGACCCAGCCTGCACGACCATCCCTCTGATCTGAAAGACCGTTTGGATCTTCACACCACTATCAGTGACCTTCCAGCCCTCGTGCCATCCTGCACTCTTGGACTTTCTGCTCTATCAGGGGTCCCAGAATCGGGTGCGCAAAAGCAGTTGCTCCCTGCACAAGACAGACTCTACCACCAGGACCGTGACAGGGGTACTCACTTTTGTGAGATACTGTATTTATGAATATTGGGACTTTTGCATATGATTATTTGTTAATTTGGATGTTAATAATTGAGTGATGTATTTAGTTGTGACTTAGTTGTTTGCTAGTAGCGCAGCACGGTATGGAAATATATTTCCTTTAGCTATACTTTAAATTTCAGGTTCCATGGACAGGACATTTATCAGAAAAAGCATGCAGGACCTGGGTAAAACATTTCCATAACATACGGTATATGCTATTGAATGGGATGAACAATTTAATCTGAATGATCCAGATTCTCCCTAGACTGAGCTGGATAACCACAAATAAAGTCGGAATCAGATCTACTTCCTCTCTTCCCTATATTCAGTCGTTGTACCTGGATCTCTGATATAGTAATGTCTGGGTTAGGCCGTTGTCCATTGCACTGATTGTGGTCTGTCGATCCACAGCTATAGCTTAACCTGATATGACCAATGGAGACTGTGCACTACTGCACCTATGTAGTGCTATTAAATCTGAAAAAAACAAGAAAGAAAGTAATATCAAGAACAAAAATAGAGTCAACCTGCTTACAGGAACTTTGAGAACTGTCATTTTATTCTTATTTACCTATTGCCTTCTATGTCAAAGGGCTGGACTGTAATCCCAATACATTTCAAACCATAAAGCATTGCAAAGCAAGGCTGAGATGACTTTGTTGTTATATGAAAAACCTACACTATGAAGCTCAAGTCTTTGCAAGACATGGGATTTGGGAAGACAGCATGCCTTTCTCCAGCAGATAGTACTTACTTTTGCATCCCAATAGGCAAATCCAATGGTTTATTCTATTTTTTTAAACTCCTAATCTAATTTAAAAAAAAACATGTATCGCTCTAAAAGAGAATTACTAGTGAGCATGACATCCTTTGCAGACACCTTGTTAATTCCCACGGAAAGTTCACCCAATCAGCGATCTAACCTGGAGAGGCTAATCCCTCCTCCAGAGTATTTAGTGTTCGACTGAATCCGGAAATGATGTCCGTTGATGACGCCTGTGGGGGGCGAAACACGTTGACGCAATGAGTAGGATTCCATAGGGGTATCTTCCCCACACGTGTGGAGCACTTTGGCACGTTTTTTTTGAAGATTCATTAAGCACAATGCACTTTTCACCATTTATATGGGCAGTTACTATAAAGTTGCCAGCATTCTTATAACCTTTGATGTACTGATTATATGCACTGTCATTTTAGTGTATTTTTCACATAAAGGTTTTTTCTGAGATGTGCTAGCGCTATAATGACTCTCTTTTATTTTGTTGAGTGTTTTTCACTCCATTAGCACGGACTTTTCTGTTATACATGTATCGCTCTAAATTTAGGACTTCTTTATCTATGAAGTAATCCTATGTTATGTACAAATATTAGATATAAATATCTGGTAGAAGACAGACTGAGCAATAGCAGGCAATGTCAAGCTGCAGAAAACAAAGCCAGCAGACAGAGTGCGTATGCGTCGGCCCTCCGAGATGGCGGCATGATCTCGGAGCTCCGACCCGCTCCACTCCAGCAGCCCGCCAGCAGCCTTCAGAGGGGTCTCCTGCCCCGAACCAAAAAAGCCCCCAGCGGCGGACTCCCACAGGCAAATCAACCGGGACCCCGCAATCCCGCTAGGACAGAAGACCACACCCCACAAGCACGCGGAGCCCCGCTGAGCATCAGAAGCGACCCAGAGGACCGAGATCTCCACAGAGCCTACCCCACACAAGAGCCTACTCCAGAGCGCCCCTGGGTATCTATAAGAGCCTGGGGGGTCCCTGCAGGAGCCGCTGTCGACCACACATAAGGACAGTGGGTGAGGCCGAGGCTGAGGCCTACTCTCCTACCCTATGCACACCGGATTACTGGGAAACAGATAACAGGGAGCCTCTCCACCAGCGATCTTCACTCCCAGAGGGTCCCCATCTCTCCTAGGTGGATTTCCTTATATAGCTGAGCAACAGGGGTTCAGTCTGAAGCCTGCAGAGTGAAAAGGAGCTTAGGGCCACAGCCTCCACACTGAAGCAAGGAGGCAGCAGCTATCCCAGCCAGCCATCTGTGAGCTTCCTAGCTGCCCTTTTTGCTATATCCCTCTCTGTTCCCCTCTCTGCTACCCCTTGACTCCTAGACCCCCGTTTGGTGTTCACGGCGGCCCTAGGTGCTACATCTGCCCCCCCTCTTCTTCACTGAGGAAGCCCCCTTTAAGGAACTTTCCCCAAGTATGCTGCAGCAGTCAGGAGAGACATATCCAAACACCCAGGTTTCACGGGCCAGACCCCTGAAAACTCCCCATTGCCCCCTTAAAATCAGCTCGATCACAAGGACAATTCTGAGGACATGGAGGCGGGAGTGGAGGGGGGCTCACAAATTCTCCCAAGCCCCGCACCCCCCATCCCGGAGCCCAATAACCCCCAGATCCTTTCCCCAGCCTCTACGGTTTCCCTCCTGGAGATTACTTTTGACGAGATGTTTGCTTCTCCCTCAGGGACCCGGGTTTCTAACCAGGACACCCCGGGAATTTTGGCATCTCCTGCACCAACACTGCATTCTGATCTGAGGTTCATGATGGAAACCTTCTCCAAAATGCTTTCCAAGGGTCTGGTGTAGACTGCCTCCCAAATCACTTCTACTATCCAAACAGACCTCCAAAATCTGGGGTCCAGGACTTGACGCCATTGAACAAAAGACTGATCAAACAATTGCCAGAGCCAACCAAAACACATCGTGCATCCAAGACCTTCAAGACCAGCTAGATACAGTCCTCTCCAAAATTGAGGACCTCGGGTACCTTTCTTGGAGATACAATTTTCGAATCCGAGGGCTCCCAGAATCCATCACCGATGTGCCAGGTGCGGACCAATCCTTCATCAAGGAACTTGTCCCCAATATTCCGGAACACAGGGTGGAATTGGACAAGGCCCAAAGGGCCCTCCACGTCCCCCGCTCGGATGGTCTGCCCAGAGACGTCATGGTCAAGCCTCACTTTCATGCAGTTAAGGAGGAGATCTTGAAACTTTCCAGGAACTCTCCCCAATTCTCGTTCCAAGGACATTCAATACAAGTGTTTGCTGATATCTCCCCTGCTACCATCCAAAAGCGGAGGACCTTAAGACCCCTACTTGAAGTTCTAGCCCAAAAATCCATCAAATATTTGTGGTCTTTCCCGTTTCTTCTTTCCTTCTCATACAAAGGCAAAAGGTATGGTTTCAGTAGATTCCAGGAGGGAGAACATCTTCTGATCAAGCTGAACTTTATCTCTCTGGACCCATCTTCCTCCCTTCACTCCAAAAGTGTGGGCTCTTCCAAACGTCCCTCTCCTCAAAGCCCCATCCTTCCGGTGTGGAGGAACCCGCAATCCAAGAGGTCTAAGAATTCGCACCCCCCTTGATAGGAAGTAGTAATGCATGGGGTACTGTTCCTTGATTGTCTTGTTCCGACTGTCGAAAGGTCTCCCTTTCCTTGTTGTGGAAATTACTTTTTACTTTCCTTTTTAGTTACTCAAACAGTTTCAGTTGTTTTACAGTTTGCTGTATTCTTCAATACAGTGGCTCCCCCCCGCGCCTGGCGGGAAATTCCTGTGGGGCCTGGGGGGGATTCTCAGGTTAGCCGTGGTCCACGGCCCCGGCGTCGCTCTGCCCGATCCCGCTGCTTGTGTGAGGCGTTCTGGGTGGGGTGGGGTGGGGTGGGGTCAGGTCCGGGGTTAGCCACGGTTTCTTGTGCGGATCCATTAGGGATCCAATAGTCACAGGATCTTGGTTCTCATATCAAGTTATTGGTTTGATTATCGTTAGTATACTAGTTATACTTATGCTTTTTCATTGCTCTCGAAGCCGCAGAGGGGCTATATCGGTCTTCTTTACCCTTTGACGGGCGGCTCCCTGGGGCTGGGGGACCTTCCGTTCTCCTGGCCCCGGGCCTTACCCCCGTCAGGGGGGCTGCGGAGCCAAGGGGACCTTACTGCCCTAGAAGCGTACTGGAATATTTATTTAAGGGGCTAGACCCGCTGTGTGTTTTTGCACTGGGCTGCTTCAGGGGCAGGGAGGTGGGCATGCTCCTCCCTCTGCTCTTGGGCACCACTGAATGGTTCTCCCAGGAGCAGAAGTGATTCTGCCGGTGTGGCAGACGTCTTCAGGAAGTTCTCGAGGCTTGGGAGCTAGTTTTTTGCCCCCCGTTCCCCGGACACAGAGGGGATTGATGGCATTCACCCGTCTCCCCCCTTTTTTGCTTTCTCTAATGCTTGTCTCTTTTTTCTTTTCTTCTTCCTCCTGTTCTTCTATATTTTCTCTCCCCTTCCAGGCTCCAGGGAAGCAGCCTCTCGATGGATGTAAGAAGTGTCCAGGCACTCGCTCCATAGGGGGTGAAGTTCTCCCTCTATCCACTACTGGGGCGGGTGAGTCAACCCTCAGTGATGCATATAGCCCCCCTAAGCCACCATGACACCCTCTGCCGATCCCCCAGCAATGTTGAAATTAGCGTCCCACAATGCCCAAAGTCTAAATTCCCCCTTAAAACGCAGAAAATATTTTCAGGCTGCCCACTCACAGCATCTGGAGGTCATTCTCCTGCAGGAAACCCATTTCGCCAATCATTTTAACCTAAAATTTATACATGCAAAATTTCCTCAATTCTTTCTGGCAAATACCCCAGATAAAACGAGAGGGGTGGGAATTTTCTTTTCCAAGGGAGCTGGGTTCCAATCTCGGCAGGTAATCAGAGACCCGGATGGTAGATTTATCCTTTTGGTGGGAGAGCTCAGGTGTCACCTTTTCACATTTGTCTCCTATTATGCCCCTAACCAGGGGCAGGTCCAATTTTTCCGTTCCATGCTGGGCTCCCATACCCCCCCACTTCGAGGGGACGGTGATCCTAGGGGGGGATTCTAACACAGCTTTTGATCACGTTATGGACAAATCTTTATTCACTGGAGCTAGTAGATGTATGGAGGGAATGTAACCTGAAAACGAGAGACTACAACCATTATTCGGCCCCTCATAAATCCTTTGCTAGGATTGATCATGATCACGTTTTTATGGTGGCTCCCGCAATTCCCCTAGTCTCCAAATCTTTCATAAGGGACTCCCCCTTATCTGACCACTCAATGGTAGTTGTTTATCCCGGCTCCAGGCGATGGTTGGGCAAAGACCCCATTGGCGTTTGAAGGAATCTATCTTCAACAACCCAGTCCACTACACAATGCTATGGGAGGACCTCAAAGAATACTTCAGGTTGAATTTGAGTACTGAAGTCTCACCCATGACTCTCTGGGCTGCCCACAAAACACTAATAAGGGGAAAGATTATGCACCTCTTCGCTAAGCTTAAGAAGGAAAGGAAAAATTACCTAAACAAGTTGGAGAGAGATTTTTTCAAACTTGCAAAGGCTCACAAAAAAAAAGTCCCCAAAGTCCCGTTCTCGGCTTGAAGCAGGCAGGGCGGCCTTGAATCTCGCCCTGACTACCCAAGCGGAGAAGCAGATTCAATGGACTAATGCCCACTTTTACATTCAGAAAGATCGTATAGGCCCCAACCTGGCCTCTAGACTTTCCCCGAAATTTCGTTCATTCACTTTCCCTAAAGTGAAAGACACCTCAGGGACCCTCACTCAAAACCCTCACAGGATCATGGCTACCTTTCAGGAATTTTATGCTAAGAGGTCTCGGACTCCTCGTCTTCCCAACACCTTCTCTTAGATAAGATCCCCCTGCCCACCTTAAACAGGGAGCATAGTCTAGCGTTGGAAAACCCCATTTCGGAGTCTGAAGTATTGGAGGTGATTAAACATCTCAAGAAGGGATCTGCACCGGGTCCAGATGGGTTCTCCACTGGATATTATAAACAGTTCGGGCCCATCCTAGCTCCCCACCTGGTGAACTTCTTCAACTCTCTTCAGGAGGGAACGATATTCAATGAAGATCTTAACCTGGCCAATATTTCAGTCATACCGAAGCCTGGCAAAGACCCCTCAGATATGAGTAACTACAGGCCCACCTCTTTAATCAATAATGATTTAAAAATCCTCACCAAAATCCTGGCCAATAGAATGTCTTCCTTTATAGGGAAATATATCCATAGGGATCAGGTAGGTTTCATCCCTGGGAGGCAGGGTCCCGATCAGATCCGCAGAGCAGTAGATCTCATCTCACTCCTTAGATCTGGGTGGGATGGCGGCCCCCTGCAGGAGGGGTTTGTGATATCTGTAGACCTACAAAAAACGTTCAATATGGTCCTATCTCTTTGAGGTCTTGGGGCGCTGGGGGTTAGGACCCAGATTCCTACAGATCCTTAAAGCCCTGTACCTCAACCCTTGTGCTCGCATTAAGCTTCACAACTATCTCTCCTACCCACTCTCAATCCATAAAGGTACAAGGCAGGGTTGCTTCCTGTCCCCTCTGATCTTTGCCATTGCTATCGAGACTTTTGCTATCACTATTAGGGAACACCCTGATATAGAGGGGGTGAGGTGTAGTCCTCATTAGCACAAATGCGCCGTATTTGCAGATGGTCTGTTACTGTTCGTCTCCTCTCCTCTCACCTCCGTCCCAAGCTTCTTTCATCTGCTACAGAAGTTCGGTGTGGCTTTGGGTTTAAAAGTTAACATGGCTAAATCTGTTGCCCTCAATATCAATCTGCCTGAGTAGGTCATGCAACAGCTCAAGGACCGGTTCCACTTTGCTTGGCAACAGGACCACATCCCCTACCTGGGTGTTCATCTTGCAGCCAGTATTGACCGACTATATAGCATCAACTACCCCCCTTTATTTAAACAACTAAAGGAAGATCTCATTAGCTGGGGGAAGTTGGGCCTCTCATGGATAGGTAGGGTGAACTCGATCAAGATGACCCTCTTGCCAAGGATTCTTTACTTATTTAGATCCCTTCCCATCCCGATTAAAAAACCGCATCTGCACAAACTGCAATCTCAAATCAAAAAATTTATATGGGGTAACAAGTAGAGTTGAGCGAACCCGAACTGTAAAGTTTGGGTTCGTACCGGACTTTAGGGTGTCCTTGTCCCGTACCCGAGCTCGAACCCGGACATTTGAAAAAAAGTCCAGGATCGGGTATTTTTTCGCACCTTTTGAATAGCTGCAGGGCAGCCAATCAACAAGTGTTTCACTTGTTTGCCCTTAGAGACCATCACAGTCATGCCTACTAAGGGCATGGCTGTGATTGGCCAGTGCATCATGTGACCCAGCCTCGATATGAGCTGGAGTCACGTAGCGCTGCATGTCACATGCTCTCAGACTAGTGTAGGCAGAGGATGCTGCCGCCGCTGTGAGGTACAGATTACCGTTATAAAATCATCTCATACTGGTTTAGGGAGAGGTTCTTGCTGCTGGTGTGAGGGATAGATTAGAGTTCTAAAATCATCTCATACTAGTTTAGGGAGAGGTTCCTGCCGCTGGTGTGAGGGATAGATTAGCGTTATAAAATCATCTCATACTAGTATAGGGAGTGGTTCCTGCCGCTGGTGTGAGGGATAGATTAGCGTTATAAAATCATCTCATACTAGTATAGGGAGAGGTTCCTGCCGCTGGTGTGAGGGATAGATTTACGTTATAAAATCATCTCATACTAGTATAGGGAGAGGTTCTTGCCGCTGGTGTGAGGGACAGATTACCGTTAGAAAATCATCTCATACTGGTATAGGGAGAGGTTCCTGCTGCTGGTGTGAGGGACAGATTACCGTTATAAAATCATCTCATACTGGTGTAGGGAGAGGTTCCTGCTGCTGGTGTGAGGGAAAGATTACCGTTATAAAAACATCTCATACTGGTATAGGGAGAGGTTCCTGCTGCTGGTGTGAGGGATAGATTAGCATTATAAAAT
>BLSH010366113.1:411167-422422 GCA_018402905.1 Glandirana rugosa
CATTGCAAGCGCAGGCATGGCTTGAAAGCCCACGGGCCCCGTGCCTGGGCCTGGGCCTGTAAAGTTTTTAGCAAGCCCAAGCCAGGTCCCAAGACGATAAAATGAGGTGCACAACTCTTCGACGTCCGGTCGGTTAGTTGTTCGCAAAGTGACCAAACGGGAATCTTCGGTAGTGTCGGTACGGATGATTACCGTACCGACACTAACCGGTCACGTCGTACACTGGGTCGGAGAAATATTCGACCTCAGTGCATCACGACGTCAGTGTACGAGGAACCCAATCACATCCCTTTCCTTCGACTGTCGCACTCCCTTTCTTATCGAGTTTGATCTGCAACTCAAAGCAGCGGTATGTAAAATCTCTAATTTCTGCTATCTGTCCTCAGAGCAACAGCACAGACAGCAGTAGTAAATTAATCTATCTCAGGATGCAAGATCAGATCTTAAAATGTCTCAAAATGTCTCTATTCTTTCCCTCACGCTGTCAGCTTCCTTTCCCTACACTAACCCAAGGAGCATGTGACTGCAGCACTACGTGACTCCAGCTTATAAAGAGGCTGGGTCACATGCTGCACTGGCCAATCACAGCCATGCCATTAGTAGGCATGGCTGTGATGGCTTCTAAGGGCAAACCAGTGAAACGCTTGTTGATTGGCTGGCCTGCAGCTTCTCAACACGTGGAGTAAAATAGCAGAACCCTGGACCGAACCCGAACGATTTTTGAAATGTCCGGGTCCGGGTCCGTGCCCCGGGCACCCGAAAGTTCGGTACGGACGCGAACGTTACAGTCCGGGTTCGCTCAACACTACACAGGAGTGAACAGTAGCGAATGCTCTCTATGTCCAATTCAGAAAAGAAAGGGGCCTGTAAATGACATATTTACCGGTCCCTTCCTCTGCTCTCCATCCTGACACATCCCCTCTAGCTGCTTCACTGACTATCTTTTGCAGCCCAGCAACGCATTCCTTTAAAAGCTAAAGAGCAAGGACTTACCGTATTCCTGGCCGATGGATCTCGCATAAAATCAGGACTTGTGAATAAAGAGACCCATCGCTTCTGGCCATCACCTCCACCAATCATCAGGAACTGTTGCTCTTAGATGCAATTTCCTCACCATTATACCCAGTCATCTTGGGCCTACCCTGGTTAAAGGCCCATAATCCACAAATTGACTGGAGTTCTGGAAGTATTAAGTTCCTGTCACCGTACTGTCAGAAACATTGCAGTGCCCCTTTCAGCAACTTCTACTCTGTTTTGTATGGACTCACACATAGAACTATGCCAAACGGTTCCAAAACCCTACCTCAAGTATCTGGATGTTTTCAACAAATGGGGGGCAGATACCCTTCCCCCACACAGACCTAATGATTGCCCCATTAAATTTTTGCCTGGAGCTGAGATTCCCTTTGGACGTATCTTCCCTTTGTCTGAACGGGAACTCGGGACTTTGAAAGACTATATCAATGAGAACTTATAGAAGGGATTCATCCGTGCTTCCACTTCACCGGCCAGTGCAGCCATATTCTTTGTGGAAAAGAAGGACCACTCCCTACGGCCACGTGTGGACTATCGAGACCTGAATAAAATTACAGTGAAAAATACCCTTAGTACCTGAACCCTTCCAGAGACTTAAATTTGTTACCATCTTTACGAAACTGGATTTGAGGGTGGGCCTATAATCTGGTCCGAATCACAGAGGGCAATGAATGGAAACCTGTGTTCCATACGCGGTTCAGCCATTGCGAGTACCTAGTCATGCCATTGGGCCTTTGTAACGCACCAGCCACGTTTCAACACTTCATTAACAATATCTTCAGAGACTTTCTAGATATCTTTGTCGTGATCTATTTGGATTACATCCTGATATTTTCTGTATCATTAGAGTTACATGTCAAGAAGGTGCTGTGTCGGCTCTGCCAACATGGGCTCTATGCCAAGGCTGAAAAATGTGACTTTGAACAAAAAAGTATCCAGTTCTAGGCCTGATCATTTCCACTGATGGAATCAAGATGGACCCACAGAAGTTGTCAGCAATCTTGGACTGGCCACCCCCACTGATAAAAAAAGGAATTCCGCGATTTGTGGGCTTTGCTAACTTTGACCACAAGTTCATCAAAAAATTCTCAGCTACAATCGCTCCTATCACGCAACTTACCAAATAGGGTATTTGTTTCTGCTGGATCGCTGATGCTCAAGGGGCATTTGAGACCTTAAAAAAGCTATTTACTGCTGCTCCTATCCTAAATCACCCTGATTCTTCTCCACCTTATATCCTAGAGGTAGATGCATCAGAAAGCGCAGTTGGAGCAGTTATATCACAGTGTCAAGGCCTTAAGGATCTGGTTCATCCTATTGCATTATTTTCACAAAAATTCACTTCCACAGAAAGGAATTATGATGTGGGGGATGGGGAGCTTCTGGCAATCAAGTCGGCCTTCGAAGAATGGAGGCCTAGGTTTTGGAAAGCACTATGTGAGACTTTGAAGATTGAACTTTCCTTGAACATTGCACTAACCAGACTCTGGAACAATATATTCGGTGCTTTTCTTCTTTTGTGCAGGATGATTGGGTGTCACTGCTACCATTAGCGGAATTCGCTTACAACAATGCCAGTCATTCTGCTACCAAGCAATCCCCATTTTTTGCTAATTATGGATTTAATCACATCTTTCTACCTGATCTTATCTCTGAATCTTCCATTCCAGCAGTCCAGAGTACATTGGATTTCTTCACGAATAATAATAAGTTGTTGCAGAAGATGGTCACGAAGGCACAGGAGGACAAGAGGGCATTTAACAAAAAGAGGGGGTAAGAACTGGTCCTTCAGCCCGGGGACAGAGTATGGCTTGCTACAACAATCCTGAAGATGGCTTGTCCCTCAAAGAAGTTGTGTATAAACGTTGTCACGTACCTGGTGGAAGAGTCTGGCTTGTGCAGTAGGCAACCTCCCTTACTACCCTGACTCGGGAACCCCTGGTAGAGCAGACAGGTGGCTTGGGAGTACAGCATGGCACGAGGGTCAGACTGGGTCACTGGTGCTGGTAGGTATTCCGTTGGTGCGCTTGTGCACTAGAAGCGTGGTCGTACAAGCCATGTCATGAAACGGGCTGGCAGTGCAGTACAGGAGGAGCAGGCAGGTGGATGGTCGGGTCCAAGCAGGGTCGTCAACAGGTGGGCAGCAAAGGTATCAGAGGATCAGGCAGAAGAGTGGTCATAGACAAGCCGGGGGTCGGTGCAGGCAGAAATCAGCAGAGTCAGCCAAGCCGGGTCACAGGAACAGATAATCAGATACAGGTTGCTCAGGAACACACACTAAACACTGTAGATCAGACAGCACTTCCTGCAGGATGCACTCAGCTTAAATGGAGCCCCTTGGCGCCGTTTCCGGGGCGTGCGAACATGCATAGGCGCGCGCGAATGCGCACAAAAGTGCCGACAGGTCCCTTTTGACACCGGACTTCGTCTAACAAACGTGCATAAACGTGAGCACTTTTAGATACATATTTTATGCAGGATTTTGTATCTCTCTCAGCTGCATTTAGCCACACATAAAAAAGTAGGACACAGCTGCAGGTTTGACATGCATAGATCTGCAAATTTTATTCACATACTCACACAAACGCATATACAGTAAATGTGTAAAACGTGCATAAAAGCAAGTGCTTTGGGCATGTATTTTACACAGGATCTTGTAGCTTTGTCAGCAAGAACCTTCCATTCGTACAGAAAATACACGTCTAAGCACTGTGTTTTTTTCTGTCTGTATGAATCAGCCCTTGTTCTATTTTTGTTTCCTAAAAATGGGATTGGGCTTCATTGGACTGCCACTTTAAGTCACAGGCAGTATTAGAGTACCAAAGATCACCATCTTCTCTTGTGCATGCAGTTGAATCTGTTCTATTATGAAATCTTCTGCAAAGGAGTTATCTTCATGCAATATAGCAGTATCTTAGTTTGTCAAGGCTATAAAGAATCCATAAACTTCAGATATTCTTATAAATCTTAAAATATTGTCTACAATTAATCTTTGATGTTGTAGGGGTGAGGGAATGTGCCTGGATTGCATTTGTGAACAGTTTCACAAATTGAGTTGTTGTGTATGAAAATGCTAAATTCATCCCAAACATTGCAGATTTGGTTCTGAAAAGCTAGAACTAAACATCTGTGATGTTCGTGTGCACTGAATTTGGAGCAAATAATGCACTAAAAGCCGTGCAGCATGCATAATTAGACTTGCATAGTGGTAATTATGCACAAAGTATTATGTGTGGCTCTAATTACATTGTTAAATTATAAACCAGTACAGAGCTGGTTTATAATTTGGCATTGTCACCAAAAATTACGTAGAAAGACCTCCCCACAGCCGTGGAGCATAGGTATTAAATAAAAAAAAGGCATAGGGTTCCCCTTATTATTTCAGACAGGTCCTTTTTCAGGCATTCAGCCCCCTTATTACTATACCATTCTACACAATATGCTTTTCAACACTCGGAGTTCCTTGCAGGAGGAGATGCAAATCTTGTCCCCTTTGCAAAGTACTCTTGTCCCAATGTTGAGGGGCAAGGACCTTATTCTGACAGACTCCACGGCAGCATACATGTGGGTTTAGCCCTGCCTCTACTACTAACTTATAGGACTCCACTCCCATAAATATTTGCTATGAGCCAGCGGCCATGTTCCTTTTCTGTCCTCCTCCGTAGGACCGAGTTGATGGTCCTTCTTCTCGAAGATTCTCCTCCTACGATTAGGACCGGCCAAGCTGCGACCCCAAGGAAGAAGAATCGCAATACTCCGATAAGCCCTAGCTATTGGCAGGCTATGAAGTGGGCAAATGGAAGAGGCGCTGGAAGAGCTAGAAGCCTAGCCATTGTCAGGCAATTGGCGCAATGGCCAGATAGCCTAGCTACTAGCAAGTGGCCCTACCCACCCCAAGTTTGGCAAGAACATATTACCTCGGCCTGGTATGATCGTGGCTAGAAGCGGTGAGATGTATTGTTCCTGTTTTCTATATGGCAGCAGTTTGTGTAATCCGGTCTCCTTCCCGTGTGTTTCTCTGTCTTTCCTTTCCACAGTATATTGCTGGCTTTGCAGGCATGGAGGCTGGTTTCTTCCTGCATTCCAGCTGCCCATTGCTTCCTGGTTCATCCCCGCGGCTGCTCTGTGCATGTGCGGGTTCGACATGGGAGCGAGACTTAGTTTGCACATGCGCGTTTCCGCCAAAATAATGGTGATCGTGCATGCGCACAAGTGCCAAGGTCTGGCGCCGTGGTGACGTAATGGAGGCACCAGATTTAAACAGGGGAAGAGCCTGAAAGCCTCTGGAATGCTTTCGGGCTTGTGCGGCGACTTCCCCAAGCCTCAGCTATTCTGCTAGGAGGTAGGGGAGCGGCTGTGTGTATGGTCACACAGCTTATGTTGGTTGCCTTGGTGCTGACCTGGTTGTCTTTTCTTTCAGCCCCTGATGGAGACCTTCAGGACGATGCAAGTGTCACTTCTTGCCTGTGGCCAGCCCTCTCATAGCAGGTACATAGGGGGGTCTCCCCTGGGTTTTGCCTGCTGGGAGGGATAGGTGGAGGACATCGTAACCGTTGTCTCCCCTAACATATGTGGTCTCTCTCTTTTTTTTTTCTTTTTCTTACAGCCTTCCTAGGTCCGATCATCAACACAGCACATGCAAAGGAAGTGACTCATCAAAATCTCACTGCCAACACTCCTCTTCCAGATCTAGGCACCAAAGTTAACCCTCTAGGTAGAGGTACCATAGCAAGAACCTGACTTGCCCTCCCACAGCTCACTCTAGCCGTTCAGCTGAATATGCCTGCTGGGGGTATAGGTCCCAAGTACCAGTGGGAAGATCCCTCTGTGACCTCTGTTATGCCAAAGCAGCGGACGAAAGAGGTGGTACGGACCAACAGTTAAAGTCCCTTGTCAAGAGGGTCATTAAAGAGTCTCTGAAAGAGATAGAGACCAGCCAGACCTACAAACCTCCTACAGAGCCTCTACGCTCACCAGTGAGGGAGGCGCAAGTTCAGGACATATGGGAGTCCTCTCAGCCAAGTCATCCATCTGCCTCCCCCTCGGATAGTGACTCAGAGGGGGAAGATCCCTGTGTGGGATTCGATTACGCCCTGGTTCTCCCCCTGGTTAAAGCAGTAAGAAAAGCTTTAAATTGGGAGGATCCAGTGGCTACCCCTCCCAAACAGAGAAAATATTTTAAGCAACTGAAGAGGGAATGCTTAACTTCGTCTCTTACTGAGCTGGGTGCAGTCATCATGGATGAGTGGAGCAAGGTTCTGTGGAAAGTACTAAAGCTATATCCCTTCAAAGAAGAAGAGGTTAACCACTTGCCGATCAGCCGCAGTCCTTTGACAGCGGCAGGTCGGCTCTATTGTTCAAATCGCCGTAGCTGGCAGTGCTTTAAGTGACTGTAGGGGGTAATGTCCGCTGGCCCCCCGCGATTGCTCCCACAGAGACAGAACTTCTGTGTTCTGACAGGAAAGTGGAGAGAGATCTGCTGTTCCCAGTGATCGGGAATAGCTTTCTCTCTCCACCCCCGGTAACTACACTCCCCCCACACCCACCTAGGGAACACTTAACCCCTTGATCGCCCCCTAGTGTTAACTCCTTCACTGTCAATGTCATTTATAAAGTAATCAGTGGCTATTTTTAGCCCTGATCACTGTATAAATGTCATTGGTCCCAAAAAAGGGTCAAGAGTGTCCGATCTGTCTGCCACAATATTGCAGTCCCGCTAAAAATCACAGATCCCTGCCATTACTAGTAAAAAATAAATAAATAATAAAAATGTTATAAATCTATTCCCATAGTTTGTAAATGCGATAACTTTTGCGCAATCAATATGCGCCTATTGCGATTTTTCCCCCAAAAATATGTAGAAGAATACATATTGGCTTCAACAGAGAAATAATATATTTTATATTTTTTTTTTGCATATTTATTATAGCAAAAAGTAAAAATTTTTTTTTTCTTTAAAAATTGACGCTTTTTGTTTGTTTATAGCGCAAACAATAAAAACTGCAGAGGTGATCAAATACCACCAAAAGAAAGCTCTATATTTCAGAAAAAAGAATGTCAATTTTGTTTGGGTACAGTGTCGCACGACGGCGCAACTGTCAGTTAAAGCGGCTGTAAACAGGTGTGGTGCCAAATTCCCTTTGAGGGTTCCTCCCTTTTCAGCAATAAATTAGATAACGCCACCGGGGGTAAGTCAGAGGGTTTTTCCCTCAGGACCAGCGTATACAGAGCCAAAGACGAGCCTTTCCAAGAAGGCAGAACCCAGAACGTGCTAGGGAGGCACGTAGTTACAAGCCTGTCCGTGAATTTTCAAGATCCTGGAAATCAAGGCAGTCTTCTTTCAAGAAACCCCCCAAGAGCAGCTCGATGGGAGATCAGGAAGCTACCAAGTTTTTTGAAATTGGGCCCACTCAGACATGCCAGGTGGGGGCTCACCTTCTCCACTATCGGCATGTCTGGGCAGCCTCAATCTAAGACTTCTGGACCATCAGAACAGTCTCTGCAGGCCATGCCTGGACCTTCAGCAGCGCTCCCAGGCTCAGGTGTGTGCCTACATCTTTTTCGACCTAAGTAGAAAAAAAGGCAGATCCTGTTAGCCTATGTAGACTCTTTGTTAGAACAAGGCACTGCTATTCCCGTTCCAGACAATGAGCGAGGTCTGGGGATTTATTTCCCTCTCTTTATGGCGCAAAACAAGAATGGCGCAGGGAGGCCCATTATAGATTTGACCCATCTGAATCACTTCATCAAAAAAGAAAGGTTTAAAATGGAGACACTGTCCACGATCCAGCAGTCGGTCCAACCAGGAGACTGGCTAGTCTCTATAGATCTAAGTTTCTCCGGTTTGCCATAGGTCAGCTTCACTTACAATTCACTTGTCTCCCCTTCGGGCTATCAACATCTCCTCCTGTCTTCTCAAAAGTCTTATTGGCTGTCGTATCCCTGTTGACAACCAGGGGGATCCGTCTCCACCATTACTTAGGCGATCTCCTCCTGCTGGCTCAAGACAGAAGTCAACTTCTAGAACACAGGGGTCAGGTCATCTCCACTCCAGAGAAGAGTCACTTGGAACCTTCACAGTCCCTCGTGTTCCTTTGAGCTCACATCGATACGGTGAGGGGCACCATCTCCTTACCCAAGGAGAAGGTTTCGGTAGTCCAAGACAGGATTCGTCTGGCTCTCTCTTCTCACCTCCATGCCCTCCAGTGTCTAAGGATCATCAGCACCATGCTGACCACGATACCCATGGTGAAGTCGGCACAATGGAGAATGCGGCCCTTCCAAAAAGGCTTCCTCCAACAGTGGTGGTCAGGCAGCAAGGACCAGCACATTTACATTACACCAGTCATGAGGAGTTCCATCCCCTAGTGGCTCCAAAGGAAAAAATCTATGCAACGGTCACTCCCTTCGCCCCATCACATGGGTCACAATAACAACAGACGCCAGCAACAGGGGCTGGGGCGCACATTGTCTAACAGAAATGGTGCATTGCACCTGGAGTTTTCCCTCTTGAGGGACAGCTTCAAACACACTAGAGGCACTTCAGGCGTTTTGCCATTTGATAACAGGGTCCTCTGTATTGCTCAGAATAGACAACACGACGGCAGTGGCCTACATAAGGATACAAGGGGGAACTTGCAGCCTGTCCCTGCTACAGGAGGTAGAACAGATTATGACCTGAGCGCAGAAGAACTTGGTCAACATATGGGCAGCATATGTACCTGGGATCCAGAAGGTCCAGGCAGATTTCCTCTCTCGAGTCCGTCTGGACAACAATGAGTGGTCTCTTCACGAGGAAGTGTTCAAATGGATCCTAACCGTGGGGAGCTCTCCAGAACTCGACCTCTTCGCCTCTCCATGCAACAACAAGCTGGCAAGATACTATTCAAGGTTCCAGGACCCTCAGGCCTACGGAATAGATGCCCTTATGGATCAATGGAGGTTCTGCAGAGCCTACGCCTTTCCTCCGATCCCTATTATACTCCAGTTCCTGTGGAGACTCAGGACAGAGGAAGTGGAGGTGGTAGCTATAATCCCTTGCTGGCCCAACAGGCCTTGGTTCCCCATCCTGGCGCTTCTCAGATATCGGGATCCGGTTCCCCTGCCTCTCAGACCAGACCTGCTGTCTCAGGGCATGGCACTACATTCCTGCCTGGCTCATCTGCACCTGAAGGCCTGGTTCTTAAAAGGGGAAAGCTGGAGGCACTAGGTTGCCTCTGTCAGATCCATTGCTGAATTGATTGTTCAAGCTATTCAATGGGCCCATAAAGCGAAGGGCTTGGCGCCTCTAGAGACGGTGACAGCACATTCAACCAGAAGCGCCTCAACTTCAGGGGCAGCCTCACGACACATCGCTCCCGAACTGATCTGCAGAGCAGCTTCCTGGTCGTCAATCCACGCATTTATGTCTCATTACTCTGTTGAAACAGCTGCTCTATCTTCTGTTAATTTTGGCTTGCAAGTACTGTTGGTTGACATTGTGTATTGAATCTTTTTGTTCAGCAATTTGCACACCCGGGTGTGTACGGCGAGTTATTTCCCACACATATGCTGCCATGGAGTCTGTCAGGAAAACTGAAAATTCCCTATCAAATACTTACCGTAATCTTCCTTTCCTGATGGACTCCATGGCACCAGGAGTTCCCTCTCAATGTCTGGAGTAGGCTAGTTACGGAATACGGCCGATGGCTTGAAGCAAAGATTTATGGGAGTGGAGTTCTACAGGGTAGTAGTAGAGGCGGGGCTAAACACACACATTGCTGCCATGGAGTCCAACAGGAAACGAAATGATGGTAAGTATTTGATAGAGAATTTTCTGTTTTCCCCACCCAGTTAAAAGTAAAACACAAAAAAAACACACCAACCAACGTCATGAAAACATACTTCATTAAATAGAGCACAAGCACTTACCTGCTTTCATATAAATGTTATGTACTGACTCCCCAGAACTAAATGCCACATCAATCATGGCATCGGTCGGTCCATAAGGGGCACCGCCCCCCCCCTAATCTCAATGCGCCGGCCGCTAATCTCAATACGGGGAGCTGGACACATAGATTTCTACAAGGTTATTTTTATTTTTGAAGCAAGATTAGAGCCTGAAGCTCTAATTGACTTCAAGAAGGTCCCCCCCCCCCACTTGTGACATTAGCAAATCTACATTCGCTATTGTCTTCCTTAAGACCGGATTGCCCAGGAGGAGAAGTGACCGGATTGGCCGGGAGGGGAAGCTGGGAAACCCGCCCACAACCTGGATGAAGTAAGTGCAGGGCTGGTGGGCTGGCTGGCGGGTGAGCGAGCAGGCGGGGGGTTTGTCTCCACAGCAACAATGTATCCACCTATTAAGTTATTCAGCATTTTAAATCTATAGTAAATAACAATGACCAAACATGGCTGGGGTCCTCCCATTGTTGCTAAAACCCATTTAGCTATATTCTAACCCTAAGACTAGCTACCAGGACTACAGTTCAGATAGCCAATATGGCAGCAGCCAGGCCAGCAAAATATTTTAGGACAGCCGTAATCTTCTATTGCTGCATCCCATGTATAATTAACTGATAATAATAATCACTGCAAAGATCCATGTACATCTCTAGTGATATTTAATTAAAATCTAAATTTTAACAATTTTTTTCCAGGGGCAGTAAAGGTCATGATCACCCCCTCTCACCTGCACATCATTATAGGGGTTCAGGGATCTGCTACCCTGCTACAGGGACTGCTGTGATCAGAAAGATTAGCATCAGACCCTTCCTCCAGATGTCAACAGCAGCCATGATGGAGCCATTGGGCTTCTTTTATATGCTTCAAACCGCAGCTGTGGGCTTTAAAGTGTTACTAAACCCACAACAGTAAAATCTGTCTGTATGTGCAGCATAGTATGCTTGTTATACTCATAGTGAAACTCAAGGTGTTACTCCTGCATTGTGTAAAAAGGCTGTTTTATCATATATTCATATATCCCCCCCCCCCCGCACTGTCTATCTGGGAAAGGCCAGCTTAACACAAGCAGGGTAGTCCTCCTGCACATGCTCAGATGTGTCTTTTATGCTGGAGAGAACATGTACTTGTTCTCAGAGCTAGTCAGGGCACATGATATTTCCTCCTACCTCAACACACAGCTCTGGAGAAACTGTGCAGTTTATCACTGACCGTGGTATACATATCAGCCAAAAAGGTATATAGTGGCAGTATTTTAATGTAAAAAGAAGATTTATAAC
>BLSH010366113.1:427127-443639 GCA_018402905.1 Glandirana rugosa
TCGACTCACTACAGTAATCAGACGACGTCCGTCGTCGTTCGTTAAGGAGACAGAGGACATCACGAGTCTGACGTAAAATTAAAACATCGTCTGTCTATCTTACAGGGCATATCCAACCTACCCGTCAGGACGCTCCGATTCTGGAAGGTCGTCTGGGGGGGAGAGGAAAGAGATAGGGGAGGATGGAAGAAGACGGATAGATAGTGAAGTAAGGGATGAGACTTTGAAAGGGAAGAGGAGAACGGCAGAAAGTCGGGAGAAGTTGGAACTTTTATTGTACCTTGTTACAAAAATATGAAATTTAAAAAAAAAACGATGTCATTCAAAAAAGAAAGAGGAATTGCTTGCTGCTGCCTGCAGCAGACTAATGACATCACTCAGCTTAGACAAAAAACCTTGAATGCAGCTCAAAGACTGCTTTTTATTTACAAAAGGTACGTTTTTTAAAAAAAAAAATGTGTACTATTGCTGCATAGTATGACATGGTAGGAATTTATTAATGCAGACATGTAAAATTATTAGGAAAGGTCCACTTTAATTATCAAAGCTTTGAATAATTCCATGAAATCTGGGACCATTGCCAACAAGGCAGTTAATGAGCTGCAGAACAAAATTGGCTGGAGAAAGCAATACACTGATGAGGTCATCCCTGTGCCCTCCTCTCCTGTCAGTAAACACCTAGTATTAGATTGATAGCACAGTGCTGAGGAATGGACCCTAGCTGGGTCAGAGTTCTGGCCCTCTCACCTCACAGAGTTTTAGTGTGCATAAGAATATGGAAATTTACTTTAAAGACAGATCCCAGGTTTTCATAATAACAGCTTTTAAAAATGTTATTATTTTTTATGAATACATAACCAGATTCAACCATGATTCAACCATATTCTTACATTTGCCCTGAGATCAGTTTAAATTAAGCACAAAGTACAATTTAACCAAAGGAATTTTTTTTTCATTTTGGATGGAGTCAGGGAGGGTATAACTCAGGTCAGGTTTTTTTTTTTTTTTTACATCTACCACCTGTCCCATAGCCAACATTTTCTGCTTTGGCTATGGGACAGGATTTGAAAGGAAATCTCCCTACATCATCACGGAGATTTCCTTTCATCTCCTGTCGCTTAGCCAAAACAGGAATTGAGAGGTAATTAGAAGATTTTCCCCCTACTCCTGCTCTTTCTTCCACTTTTACGCTGATAACTGTCATGAGGACAAATAGGGAGTGAGAATCTCTTACCACTCTTTCTAAAACGTAAAAAAAGTTTTGATTTTTTGCTTTTTGTTATACTTCAATATGTGGTCGTAAACCTTACTTTTTAAAAATAAAAATAACAAACATTCCTATACGTACATGCTTTGTGCAATGGTTTTGCACAGAGCAGCCCCAATCCTCCTCTTCTGCAGTTCCATGCCAGCGCTCCAGGCCCCTCCTTTTCATTGGGTGCTCCCACCGAAAGCATTTTTCTCTGGGGGCACCCGTGCAGGCTCGCTGCTGAGTCCCACTGCTGCATCCATTGACACAGATGGCAGGACTCAGCCCCGCTCTCATGTCACAGGATTTGATTGACAGCAGAGGGAGCCAATGGCTCCTGCTGCTATCAATCTGTCCAATGAGGAGAGAGACAGCAGCTGGAGCCGCTGCGCTTGTGCACATCTCTGGATCAGATCGGGCTTCGGTAATTAAAGGGGGGGGCAGCTGCAGCACAGAAGGTAATAAACCTTAGGACTTTAGAACCACTTTACCTGTAAATTGGAACGCATTTCTCACTGCCATCTTAGCCAAGATGTCTGCAACAATAGCACAGTTACCCATCAAAGATGAACTGTACATTTTACTTTAGATCCCAAAACCAAAATTTGGAATGAGTGAGGACCATGGCCTAATGAAGCATGTTCTGCCCATATCTACTCTTAGACACGGCATATCCTTGATTGCCAAAGCCTGGAACAATTCTAGGAACCAATGTCAACTATGCAATTAATGAGCTGCAGGACATGACTGGTGCAATGTTTACTCCTCCCCTTAAAGAGGCATAACCATAAATAACCAAACAACAACTTAGTAGTTTTCGACTGGGTTTATACTACCTATAATAGGTATCGGCCACAGCATGAAAAAACATTGTAATAATACAATAGGAAATGTATATAAACAAGTAAACAAGTATATAAACAAGTAAACAATACCTAATCCTAAAATTCCTTCTTGCAGGCCTGAGTAGTGTATGAGCACTCACTTTTTTTACCCAGAGCCAATTCAGCCCCTAGCTGCAAAAAAAATGTATTATGATTAAGGCCCATGCAGCTGGCTGAAACTTGTCAATCTTTTTGTAGGAATTGATTCCTTTTAATGTAATGATGGATTAAAATATAGTCTGCAATTTTTACTTGAAGATACTCTGGTGCCAGACTTCTATCTTTTATTGAATCTGTGGATGGTATGTACAGCGTGTGTCCAGGCACAGGCATCTGAGATCCCCATCCTTATTTGTGTTGTTTTGGGGTTGAAGCACTGCAATGTTTTGTTTCTAGGCACATCAAAACCATTTGGGCTACTTGCCACCAAATCTATTGATGATCCAGTACCTAACTTTGAAAACAACTAAATGGCACAATGTAGAATTGCGCCAACTCTAGTAATCAACTTTTACTGACTCCATCAGCCAGCTACCACCTCAGACTGCAAGGGGATAACTGCCAGCTGTGTCAGGAAAGCATTAACAAAGAAACATTGTACAGATTAATCAGTAGTGACACTCCCCATATGCAGTAAAGTGAATACATAGTGAAAATACAAAATAAAACAAAACAAACAAAGCTACCAGCCCCTCATCTATCCCATAAATAGTTATCAAAGTAGCAGTTTGCCTCATTGTATTTTATATATCATTTTTACATTTTTGTTTTATGTATATATATATTTTTTATATTTAATTTACAAATTAGTGAAACTGCACTTGCAAAGTGCACAATCTGTGACAGGAGTCACTTTGTGCGAGAGGCTTGTGGAACCCAGCTTACCCTAGAGACCTGGAAACTCCTTGTCCAGCTCCCCTGCCCCCTCCTATGTGTAAGTCACCCTGTGCCTATTAGGGGCACAGGTAGACCGAGAATCCCAGTCTGATCTGCACTAATCAGACTCACCGTACAACCACAGCAGACTTAGCATTTCGTGTTACCCCTGTTATCCTGGGTTCTATATGTGTGGTTTGTTTTGAAAGAATGGAGGGGCTCTTTCACTTGGGACAGTGATGTTTCTGAACAATGTCCCTCAAGAGATATATGAAGATAGATTACAGATTATGTGTTTGTTAAGTGCCTGTATCCCATTGTTCTATTGTTCTGTCTGCCTTGGGAGCAAAGTATTATGGAATGTATATGTATATGTGGATTAGCTGTAGGGGGGGGTTTCTCCTAAAGACGTTGGAAAGTTGAATACAACTGTGTGTCATGTTACTGGAAGAGGTAAAGTTTCCCCCTGCCCTGTGTCATTATTCAAAGAAGAGGGATTTCCCCTGAGTATATATCTCTGTACCTGTGTTTGAATAAACAGTCTTATGTTTTCACCCTACACTGATGCTTCGACAGGTGACTGGGTGGGTTAGGTGACCTTGGATCATACTGGTACCGGACAAAGGAAGCATTTACGGTGGACATACTCTTGTTGAGGACGGAGGTACGTGACACAATCTATTTGCCTTTAGTAAATCCAACCCAATGCATTCACAAAAAGAGGAGGGGGCATGCCATCATCGGTAGTCCTTCTGGCTGAGCCTAGAAGAGCCAGCAGCCTCCCAATGATGTCACACAAGAACATGGTGGTGCGGGAACCCAAGTGGTGGCAGCAGAGAATATAATCTCGACAGGACAATGCTGGATTCGCTGGGTGTGTGAGTAGCCTTTGTCTTTGACAGGTCTTCTTACGCCACAGCATGGAAACCCAAACATAGTAAAGGGTATACCCAAAAGGAAAAAAGGCTCCACGTAGCATAAAACCCAATGAGATTTATTATAAAAATGTAAAAATGCACTTGCATCCAGTAAAACACAAAAAGCCTTGTATCATTATAGAAAACACTGGCCGGCAAGCATACAGCACCTGTCCTTCCGGATTTGCAAAACACGGTGACGTCAACACTAGGGTTGAGCGGACACCTGGATGTTCGGGTTCAGCGGAACTTTGCGTAAAAGTTCGAGTTCGGCCCCGAACTTGACCCGAACTTGACCCCGAACCCCATTGAAGTCAATGGTGACCTGAACTTTTGGGCACTAAAATGGCTCTAAAAAAGTCCTTGAAAGGGCTAGAGGGCTGCAAAAGGAAGCAAAATGGGGGTAAGAGTAGGACAAGTGCCCTGCAAACAAATGTTGATAGGGAAATAACTTAAAATCACATAAAAAAAAATAAAAAATGGAGGAGGTGGATGTGGAGTAGGAGGTTGAATAGGCGGTGACCGTGGCGGTGTAGGTGGAAGTGGCGGTGGAGGAGGAGGAGGTAGCCAACACTGTTTTTTGTTGGTTTGGTTTTTTTTTTCTAATTGGGGTAGCCCCCAAAATATTGAGACATATTAAAAAAAAAGATCACTATCTGCAGACAAACCCAGAGATGTTCTAGCACGGGTTCACTTTTTCCATATAAAATGTACCATGGTTTATTTTTCATGTTTCTCCTGTTACAAATTCCAATAAAGACTTATGTTCTATAAAAAAAAAAAGAATAAGTTCACTTAAGTATACCAATGGCTGTGTGAGGCTGGTATAAATGTCTATTCTGCACAAGGTACAGACAAGTCTTGTGGGATCCATGCCTGGTTCATTTTAATAAACGTTAGCTTGTCCACGTTGGCTGTGGACAGGCGGCTGCGCTTGTCTGTGATAATGCCCCCTGCCGTGCTAAACACACGTTCAGACAATACACTGGCTGCAGCGCAGGCCAGCACCTCCAAGGCATAAAGGGCAAGCTTAGGCCATGTGCCCAATTTGGTGACCCAGAAGTTCAATGGGGCAGACCCATCAGTCAGTACGTGTAGGCGTGAGCATAAATACTGTTTTTTTTTTATAAACCAGCAATGTAGACGCACTTTTTATTTTTGTGCAAGAAATGCACCGATGGCCGCAAATGTAGTATTTAGAATATTTTTTTTTAAACCAGCAATGTAGACACACTTTTTATTTTTGTGCAAGAAATGCACCGCTGGCTGCAAATGTAGTATTTCGATTATTTTTTTTTTAAACCAGCAATGTAGACACACTTTTTATTTTTGTGCAAGAAATGCACCGCTGGCCGCAAATGTAGTATTTAGAATATTTTTTTTTTTAAACCAGCAATGTAGACGCACTTTTTATTTTTGTGTAAGAAATGCACCGCTGGCCGCAAATGTGGTATTTATAATTTTTTTTTTTAAACCAGCAATGTAGACACACTTTTTAATTTTGTGCAAGAAATGCCCCGCTGGCCGCAAATGTAATATTTTGCACAAAAAAAAAAAAAATGTAATTTGTCTAACTGCAATGTAAAAGCAGTATTTAAATATGCCAAAATGTTGCCAACTGAACTAACAGAACACGATTAAAGTAGTGCACCTGACACACAAGCAGTTGCAAGTGCACTGCACTTGCAAAAAAGGCTGCAAACGCCCACCTAACAAACAGAAAAATTGCTTAGGTTTTATATGAGGCACTTTGCTTAGCAAACAAAATGTACTCTAGCAAACAAAAATCTCCTCTAGCACCCACCCACCAATAAATTGCTGTTTTTAACAGATTTTCTAAAGCTAATCTGTCCCTCACAGCAGCAGCAGCAGCATCCTCTCCCTACACTAGTATGAGATGATTTTCCAAAGCCAATCTGTCCCTCACAGCAGCAGCAGCATTCTCTCCCTACACTAGTATGAGATGATGCGACATGCAGCACTACGTGACTCCAGCTTATATAGAGGCTGGGTCCCATAATGCACTGGCCAATCACAGCCATGCCATTAGTAGGCATGGCTGTGATGGCTTCTAAGGGCAAAGGAGCAAAACGCTTGTTGATTGGCTGCCCTGCAGCTATTCAACAGACGCAAAAAAATACCCGAACCCGACTTTTTCTCAAATGTCCGGGTTCGGGTTCGGGACACGGACACCCTAAAGTATGAACCTGAACTTTACAGTTCGGGTTCGCTCAACTCTAGTCAACATATCGTCCACCCTATGCAGCATTTCGTCACAAAAGTACATCTTCCGGGGTTAATAGTGATGGAGACTGGGACTGTTTTACTGTGTATATGAACATTGGTTGATACAGTTCCCTTCTATTTCACGCACCTGTGCACTTTTTGATCGAAGGTACTGGATAGCGCGACTCATATTTGAATCATTCTTTTGGACTGTGTATATCTCACAGAAGAGTTGAAGCTGCATTCAATCACATTGTTAGTTTTTCACTTGTTATAATTTTATTTTGCTTGTTTGTTTTAGACTTTATCGCTGCATTTTCTTTTTCTTTCTTGTGTGAGTATTGAATTGTGCATAGCCCAGAACCTGGTAAGGAGGGAATAAGAAATTTAACAAAAAAAGATGATTGGGAGGGTGAAGTTCCTCTTTAAGAAAGGATTTCTCCTCACTTTTTCATCACACTTCTTGATGTTTCAAAATCTTTTCAGTGGGGTGGAACCAGCAGAAATACATGACATGGCTTTTAACCCTTCTCCACTCTATCCAAAATTAAACAAACACATTTTGACTTTAGTTATACTTTTAGGCCTCTTGCACACTGCAGCTTAAAAATTCTCAGTACAGCTTATTTTTTTACTGAGCTAAAACACAGCCCATTAATTGTAAATGTGCCTATGCACACAGGTGTGTAAACAAGCGACGTGTATTCTTCAGTTAAAAAAATAGAAAAATCTGCATTTTTGGTCAACAATTTATGCCTCATTCACGCAAATACACGCATATGCACGTGTTTGCGTGCCAATGTCCATAACACATTGTGAATGTGAGACTACATTTGCGTGCATTTGCGCATATGCGGCAGAATACACGCAAATACATACAAAAAAAAAGTAGATGCTCAAACAGGAGTATTGTATGCAAGAGACCAAAATTCCACAGCTTTCCACAATGTGCACATCATTCTTGCACATTATAGCAGACTCAGTAGCCTTTTTGCCCTTCCCCAGAGATGACAGTAAGTACTGTCCGTTGCTGTCCCTCCTTGCCCTGTCCTTCTCTTACGGTGAACATCTTCTGAGATTTCTGACTCTCCTCTTTTGTGATTGGTCCATCCCTGGTAACCAGTTGCATTGCATGGAATGGTGATGGGTGCACTACAGGAAGGACTAAAGTAAGTACAGTGTTCCCTCGCCACTTTGCGCTTCATGTTTTGCGGCTTCAGTGCTTCGCGGGTCAGCAGCTCAGAGTACTGTACTGTACATACCACGGGCTTTCATAAAGGCGCGTGATTGGTTACCGGTGTGACATCGACCAATAAGAGTACGAGTGGATTTATCCCTGTGAGTTGATTGTCTGCGCATCATTGCAGCCTCACCTAGCATCTTCTCTTGTACAGTATCTCGCCAGTCTTGTCCATGATGTTGGCTGTCTCGCATACAGTACTGTATTTTAGTGTTGTGTTGGCAATAACTTTTTTTATTAATTAAGCCCTTATAATGCCACTTAAGCACTGTGCCCCTGCGAAAGCTTCCTCCGGGGCGCCCAAGAGGAAGAAGATGATGACCATCAGCGAAAAAGTGAAACTTTTAGATATGATCAAAGAGGGCAGAAACATTCTTGTACAGTACCCGCATACACAAAAATTCCTAGGGGCAAATACTACTTCGCGGTTTTTCAGCTTTCGCGGAAGGTTCTGGTTCCCATTAACCGCGAAAAACGAAGGATCACTGTATTTAGGGGAAAGAATTTATTTATAAGAGACAAAAATGTTTTTTTTCAGCTAAAATATTTCTATCTCCTAGCAATTTTTTTGATTTTTTTTAAAAATAAAGTTGCAGTTTAAAATGGGACTTGTGAAACAAACAGCATGGTGTTGATTTACTAAAGGCAAATAAACTGTACATGGGCAGTTTCAGTTTGGAAGGGAATTGTTCCCAGAGCTTAGTGAACGAGCTGAAGCTCTGCTAACCTCTATCATCCAATCATCTGCAAGTAAAATGTTGTTTTTTTTCCCTTGCACATGATTATTTTTTACAAAGTGAAACTTCACCACATTCACTAAGCTCTGGGGCTAATGACCTTCCAAAGTGCAACTTCTTTTGTAAAGTGAACAGCATATTTGCCTTTAGTAAAGCAACCCCTTGATCTCCAAATCAGCCATGTGTGTAAGCAGTAGCTGTTGGCTTACTAACATTAATCTTCGTTCTTTGTCCTTTACACACTGCCGCTAAAGCACCATTACTAATTACAAATCATATAGTCACTGTCTCTCTGAACAGTGGCTTGTTGAGTTTCATGGAGTTTACAATAGAGCAACAGCTGGGCATAGGGATGTTACAGACACCTGCGTTTTTTTGTCTGTATCTTTAATATACTGGCTATAGACATGAACCTGTTAATGTCATGTAGCACATAAAAGGCCCTGGATAGTCATAGGAATCTTGTTTCTACATCTGTTGTGGTATGAGTTATCTTACAATGGAAAGAACCCATCAAAGTCTACTAAGCAGAATGTAGTCATGCTTAGTATAAACTGCTATATGTACAATGTTGTATTAAAATTAAAGTAATTTTAATCTTCAGTTGTGGCAGAGGTTAATAGAACTAAGGAGCTATCATAGGCTCTCAACGTGTCCTTTCCCCCACTCATGGGGCCATACAAGAGCTTGTATGAATGAAATCAGGATCTATGAATGGAGGGGGCAGAGCTATCGATTACCCACCCATCCTCCATTCTTAGATCACTTTCCTTTAATAGAAACCGTAGTATGGCCTCTATGAATGACGGATCTGGGCAGAAAAGGTGGGCATAGTCAGGCTCAGTTGATGAGAGCCTGTGACAGCCTCTTAGTCCTATTAACCCTTGCTTCACCTGAGTATTACAGTGGTGGTGTGGGGGGGGGGCAGAACAGAGAAAGATTTTCACTATTAGAAGAGGAATCTTCACAAAAGACACATCCTACTGACATTAAGGTGGCCATACACTGTTCAAATCTCAGCAGGTTTAGCAGGAACTAGTCGAGATTCAAACTCTTAATGGGCAGGGTGAATGTACCAAGTTGATTTGTCAATCAACTTGGGTACAACCAGCCTGCTGGATTCTCTTGCAATTATTGTTAGCGGCTGCTATAACCTCTAGCAATAATCACTGTCTTCTCCCGGCAGGGACGGCTTCCCCCCACCCCTGCCCACCCCCGGTGAGAGAAGACAATTGCTGATTCCCCTGTCAACACTGTCTGTGTTGATGGGGGAATCGTGCAAATTTTTTTTTTTATTTGTCAACATTTATTGAATAGGAAAGGTTGAATATATACATGATATAGTATGGAACAATCAAAAGAAAAAAAAAAGAAAAAGAAATATAATATAAATTGAAATGAATAGTCATACAAATGTCAATACATATAGCATTATGAAAATGTCTTACATAAAAATAATTACATTCATAGTATTTGTCAAAATGAAAACTATATTTTTACATTGTTGTATTGTAATCAGCAAAAATAATTCTGGCATACCTCCAGTTTGTTAAGTATCTCTCTTTGAACTATTCAGAGATTATTAAAAGCTTTGTCTAGGTAGTTAGTCTAGGAGTCTGGAATTGTTATTTCTTAGGATGTAGTCTAAATTCAGGTATAACAAGAGTATAATTATTTGTTATACATTTCAGGTCCCAATCAGTTTTTTTGTATTCCTCGGTTAAGGTAAAGAGATACCAAGGACTCCAAAGTTTGTTGAAGTGTGAGTTGGATTCTCATTGCTACTGTTTCTACTGTCATAGATGGTGTTCACTTTTTGTAACCATTTTTCGGTGGTTGATATTTGTGTGGATTTCCACTACAGTGGAATCAGAGCTTTTGCAGCGTTTAGGTGTCTGGCATGTGAGTTGTAGGAAAAACATTTGCACCATATATGGCCAGCCTGAGACAGCTTCTGTAGCTCAACAACCAACATATTTACAGCTAAGTACTTTTAGCAGAAGAACTGTGAATAGACTTGCTACATCACAACTGTGTTTTTGGTAGGAGTTTTTGGGCAGAAAAAACACGTGATGCACCTAAATATGTAGGTACGTCAAACATTTTTTCTAGTGTTTTGGGAAAAAATGCTTATAAATGCAAATGTACATAAACGCATGCTCCACAGGAGCATTTTTCTGCTGCTTTTTTTCTGCCAGCAGTTCTGACATTTTTTTTTCAGCTGACTAGTGTGCATGGACCATAAAGGGTAGCTCTGCCTGTAACATAAATATTTAGCAACCCCTAATTATTTAGCAGCTGAAAATAAAAAGCTGAACTGTGAGTTTTCTGAAGACCTTTGCCTACCAGTTCTGAAAGGGTTATATAAAGTATTTATATAGCATATTGCTAGGATGTTCACATGTTTTAGATTTATTGAACAAAAAGTACAGATGCTGACATGCATTCATACACATGACACTCATCCCTTATTTCTTTAGAAAAATATGCACTTACCGAACACATTAGCATTTACAGTATCTGAACATTAGTATGCCATGTCATATTAACAGAACATAAAATATAGTTTTCCCAGTTTTTCTTATGCATCATTATTTTCAAGCGGGGCCAACTCTGGCACTAACAGCTTCAGAGGTTAAAAAATGTCTTTTCCATTGTGTAATGTGCTCAGTCTTGCAGAGATCTCACAATGTGATATTAATACTGCTTAACGCTGTCTTCATGTAAAAGAACCTCGGAAGCGTTGTGTAGAGTAATCATTGTCTGAAAGTTTTCCTGTCTTCTATGATGATCCACGGACAATATTTAAAGTGACTTCTCAATTAATCAGAGCTATCTCAGGCCATGTTTTTTATCCATTTGCTGGGAGTGGGGAAAGTCCTGCCAATGTGCGGGATTTTATCTTATTCCGTCAAAAAGAACATAGAAATCAATTTTTACCAGTCTGAGTTACGGCTGGGAATCCATTCCTTTTAGGTCAGCCAGAGAATTAATCTATTGAGCAGCTCCACAAATCTGCTGACATTTCAGCATTTTGAGAACACTAATTTTTCCTCCTATTTTTCCCTATGCACTTCTTAGGCTCAGCCAAGAGAAAACATTTATAGTGGCCTAATCGTTTCTGAGAGGCTTTTGTTACTGGTGAATTTAGAATCTTCATGCGTTGCTTCTTTTATGAACTGAGCACTCTTACATTATCATGTTGAAATAGAAGAGAGCATTATTGATCTTGCTCATATATCTTTCTACTGGCTTATACTAATAATAGATGCTATTTCATTTATGATATTTGCTTCACCTTTCTTTAAGATTTGGCAATCTTTCTGTGAAATTACAAGAGATTCAAGAGTGTTTATTTAGCTGGCGCATTTGTTTTTAGCACCAGGAGCCTAAGGTTGGTGGTTTTAAATTGTATAGCTGATCAGTGTATCCTCTACTACATTAAAGTGGTTGTAACCCTAAAAAGGAAAAAAAAAGGCTGTTTCTTTAATGATCAATACAGCAGTGCTTGTGCAGTGTAATTGGACTAATTCTTTTATGTAAAACACCTGCTTGATCCTGCCTGTTCCTGTATTCCCCTCTGTATACTGACCACGGTAATCATGGCTGCTGATCCATGATACCGTGGTCAGTTTATGGGCCTTAATCATCCCGCTGTGTTCAGAGTCTCCCCCTCTCCCCCTCCCTCCCTGCCTGTCAGTTCCTAGTCTGTGTTTTAAAGCCGATCTCTAAATCCCCCCCTCCCCTCCACTGTGCTTCTGTTGAGCCTTTACAGAATTAAAAACAAGCGATGCAAAGGCATTATATTGCTTCTGCACTGCCTGTCAAACACCCCCTAAAAACAAACCAATGGCGGGCTTTCAGACGTAAGATTGAGCCCTAACTGTCACTTTGAACAGTTTGGTCTATTAAAGGCATTGGGGTAGATTTACTAAAACAAGCGCACTCAGAATCTGGTGCAGCTGTGCATGGTAGCCAATCAGCTTAACCTCAGCTTGTTCAAATAAGCTTTGGTAATAAAACCTGGAAGCAGGTGTTATGGCTTAATTAGATGATTAGAGTGGGACACTTTAGCCTCGTACACACAGGACGACGATCGTACGTACGATCGTCGCAAATCGTATGTTGGACAATTTAAATTGCATACTGACTGCACTACACGATCGTACGAGCACAGAAAGAACGTTCAGGTGCATGTAATTAGTGTCTGGCCGTTCCTGACTTCTGAGCATGCGTGTTTTGCACAATACAACTTGTTGTACCAACTTCTCTGTACACACGATACAACGGTCGTATGAGCGCTTGTTGGTACAACCAAGTTTTCTAGTCTGCTCATACAACTCCCTTGCACGACCGTCGTATGTTCGACTGTTCTAATCGCGCATACAAACGATCGATATCGCATACAACGGTCGTTAGTATGACCTGTTGTATACGATCGTCGCCCCATGTGTACGAGGCTTTAGAGCCTAGAATATTGCACTTTTTCACAATATTCCAATTTTCAGAGAATGTGGATTTGGGGTTTTCATGAGCTGTAAGCCATAGTCATCACAATTATGACAAATCACGGCTTGACCTATCTTGCTTTGCATGTAATGAGTCTATCTCATATATTAGTTTCACCTTTTAAGTTGCATTACTGAAATAAATGAACCTTTGCACTATATTCTAATTTTCCGAGTATCACCTGTATACAATGGACCAAAGAAAACTAAAGATATAGCCTATATAAAACCATTCCAAATGGTTGTTACATCAGCTCTAACAATCCAAGTGTAGTAGTTTAAGGCCCAGTTCATACCTGTGCAGTTCATTTTAGGTACATTTTACATGCATTACCTTTGAACTCTAAGGTGAAAGGTACCGTTTTAGATACATTTTACATGAATTATTATTAAACTCCAAGGTGAAAAACTCATAAAAGATGCAGCAAGCAGGATTTTTTTTTAACTCACCACACCTAAAACATTTGGATATGAACAGGGCCTAAAGGATAGCAGCTATAGCAATGGCTTCCAGGTCCTGGAGACTTGCAGGCTTAAGCCTCGTACACACGGTATGACGATCGTACTTACGTACGACCACAAAAAGAACATTCAGCTGCATGTAATTAGCATCCGGCCGTTCGTGACTTCAGAGCATGCGTGTTTTGCACAATACAACTTGTTGTACCAACTGCTCTGTACACACGATACAACAAGACCGCTTGTTGGTACGACCAAGTTTTCTAGTCTGCTCATACAACTCCCCTTGTACGACTGTCGTAAGTCGGCTGTTCTAATCGCGCATACGAACGATCGATATCGCATACAACGGTCGTTCATACGACCTGTTGTATGCGATCTTCGTCCCGTGTGTACGAGGCTTTAGTTTGATCTTCAGTTTATAAACGCTTCCGTCTCTCATTCTCACTAAACTTAGAAAATCCTTATTAACCCCCTCCCTCCTGGTCTATTGTAAAATGGTGGCCTGGGAAACATGTGATGTCCTCCCAGAATCATGCCTCATGTGTGCCCAACATACTGAGTTCTGGTGCGGTTTGTCACCCACTGTGTCCACCGGACACCAACAATGACAGATCACTGTACTAGCCCACTGCCAATACCATGTGATCTCTGTGGCCAATCACAGCAGATCACATGACAATTTTACACAATGAAAGACTTTTATTCATGGCTTTCACTGTATACTGTTATTAAGATATTATTAAACATTTTTTTTTTTTTACATACTATCACCAGTCAGTTTCCCTGATCACTGCCACACCAGTTATATGGTGACACTGTACTGCACTGGTGACAGTATGTAAAAAAATGTAAATTATTGGGGTTTTTTTTTTATTAGTTCACCATGCCTTTTACTTAATACCTTGGACTGTTTACTTTCCAAAAAAGGGTAATTTAGGGAATATTTGTACTGTCTGGCATTTTCAAGAAATCAGAGAGGCCATCAGTACATCAGAATTGATCAATTTTCAGATATATATAGCATAGTTTGTGGACTCTATAACTTTCCTACAGACTAAATAATATACACTGATTTGGGGTATTTTCACGAAAGAATTGTAACAGTATACATTTTGGACTAAATTTATGAAGATAGATTATTTATTTGCAAAGTGTTATAACAGAAGCGTAGAAAAATGTGATTTTTTTTACAAAATGTTCTATTGTTATTTTTGTTTATTTAACAAAAATTCAAATCCCAGCGGTGATTAGATGGCAGCAAAAGAAAGCTATATTTGTGTGAAAAAAATGCTTAAAATCTCATATGGGTACAGTGTTGCATGACCGTGCAATTGTCATTCAAAATGTGACAGTACTGAAAGCTGAAAATTGGCCTTGGCAGGAAGGGGGTAAAAGTGTCCGGTATTGAAGTGGTTAAAGTGAATTTAAGACTTTTGTGTTAATTCATTTGTTATGCAAAGCATTTGTGTGCTCAATATCATTTTTAGAGTTTGAAACTCAAAGAGGTCGAATTGACATTCGTTCTCGACCACTGTGATGTGAAGCGGAATTTAAATATTTTCTTAAACAAAAGAATTTCTAGCAGTGTATGTGGTTTTAGTTTGGAAAAGTTCATTCATTACAAAATCTAATGTTAAAAGCAAATAAGATATTGAAGTAACTTCAAACGATATTTGTCAAGTCATCAACTGTACTAAGGATTTTCATACGAATGTTCATATGAAAATTTACTAGTGTATCGCCAGCTTAGCAGAGCTGAGAAAAAGAAGGACAATTTCTCAACAACTAAAATGATCTTTGATCCCTGATAGTGCTGGCTTAAAGTGTTAGGTTGGGTTCACACCTTTGCAAATTGGATGCAGCTTACACCGCATCCAATTCGCAGGAAGCTTGAAAACACATTGTTTCCAATGTGTCCAGTTCACATAGGTGCGGTGCATTCGCAGTCCGCATTGCACAGAAAACATGTGCGTTTTCTGTGCAGTGTTGTGCAAATTCCCAGCCCATTATGTTCAATGGGAACACATCTGACACGCAGATGTGTTCTGCACTGAACGGGGATCTTTCCCCCTGCTCACTGAACCTCTCCCCTCCCTCCCCTGTAAGCCGATGCACTGTGAGATCGGACAGGAGACGTTGAACAGTAGCCCCTGTCCGTCTCACAGGCATTGGGGCTGGAATTCGCATCGGACTGGTGTGAATCCAGCCTCCCTCTAACATGTCATATTCTTGATATGTGTCTGTTGAACTATGTACTTGTGTTAAAAAGTATTATGTTCTCTTTGTATTTCTTCCTTTGTGTGAAATACCCGGTGAGCCTGCCAGTCCTCTGCTTTCCTATTTTAAACTGACCACACTAAGTATAAAAGCACATCCATTCCAGCGCAGACAGTTTTATGGCTGTACTGGGAGCACAGCCTGCTTCTCCTCCAATGGCAATGACTTGTGCTGACACGCCTTGAAGCACAGCTCTTCACTGGAAAGATCAGTGTACTGCTATTTTTCTGCCTCTTGCTGACATAGCACCCTACAGTCTCCATCCCCACCTCTCTAAGCCCCTTATGCAGCTGAGAACAGAGCTTGCGTGACCACGAAAAAAAAAAAAGGTGTTTATCATTTTTCTTTATATATATATATACATATATACACTGAGTAAAAATATAAACAGAACACTTTTGTGTTTGCCCCTATTTATCATGAGCTGAACTCAAAGATATACAACTTTGTACACAAAAGGCTATTTCTCTCAAATATTGTTCACAAATCTGTCTAAATCTGTGTTAGTGAGCACTTCTCCTTTGCTGAGATAATCCATCCACCTCACAGGTGTGGCATATCAAGATTCTGGTTAGACAGCATGATTATTGCACAGGTGTGCCTTAGGCTGCCCACAGTAAAACGTGCAGTTTTACTGTATTGGGGGGGGAGGGGGGATATTGGCAGGAACTGGAACACGCTGTCGTATACGCCGATCCAGAGCATCCCAAACATGCTCAATGGGTGACATGTCCGGTGAGTATGCTGGCCATGCAAGAACTGGGATGTTTTCAGCTTCCAGGAATTGTGTACAGATCCTTGCAACATGGGGCTGTGCATTATCATGCTGCAACCTGGGATGATGGTCGTGGATGAATGGCACAACAATGGGCCTCAGGATCTCATCATGATATCTCTGTGCATTCAAAATTCCATCAATAAAATGCACCTGTGTTCATTGTCCATAGCATATGCCTGCCCATATCATAACCCCACCGCCACCATGGGCCACTCCATCCACAACGTTGACAAACCGCTCACCCACATGACGCCATACACGCTGTCTGCCATCTGCCCTGTACAGTGAAAACCGAAATTCATCTGTGAAGAGAACACCTCTGCAAAGTGCCAGATACCATCGAATGTGGGCATTTGCC
>BLSH010366113.1:443649-461101 GCA_018402905.1 Glandirana rugosa
CTCAGATCACGACCGTCTTTAATTTACATTTTAAAGTTGATATTTCTTCATTTTAAGGTATATCGCTAATTTTATTATCAACATGTGTATGTCTCGTTTATTCTTTTATTTATTAAACATATGATTTGATGAATAACTAATATCGATGGGATATTGTGAGTAAAAATTGTTTCCCCAATGTTTATTTGTGGGGTATAATTATAAGTATTTAGGAAAAAGGCCGTTACCCTATAACACAGTATAGTATAAAAACATAAGCGAGTTGTACATATGAAACTTTATAACCCAATACAAAATTCATATTCCTGCCGGAAGACTGTTCAAAAGCTAATGGGTTATAAATTCTTTTTCCGAACAAAATCACTATAAGTATCATGGCATGGACATATTTATAAGGATATGTTTTTAAAACATAACCCAATATTTCAAAGTATACATGTTGAGCGAATACAAAAATATGATATGACACAATATCCCATTGCCGGAAAAAGGATTTATGAATATTAATATGGGGTGTTTATTTGTAACCCCTTTGTTAAAAATGAGTGTTATAGGGTAGCTATAATCAATAAGTAGTTTAGTATACAAATTATTTATTTTCTTATTTGCTCTGTATGTGTACAACTATTATTTTAATCGCTATATGGAATTTTACTTCTTTATAGTTGAAATTTTACATTTAATTTCTGCCAGCACTAGACTCTCCAATGCATTCTACATATTTTACAGAAACTGACATAATTGTAACTGTGTATGAATTTATTATTTCAGGGTTAATCACAAGGAAAGTTCCAAAAAACCCTGGATAGACATTTGTTATCCTTGGATGACATCTGGTGGCCATGTGAACTAGTACACAAGCAAACACAGGTTTGATAATTAAACAAATCCACCAATAGGAATAAGGTTACACCTAGCATGTTTTATAACTACACTGAGCAAAATTATAAATGCAACCCTTTTGTGTTTGCCCCTATTTATCATGAGCTGAACTCAAAGATCTACGACTTTTTTGATGTACACAAAAGGCCTATTTCTCTCAAATATTGTTCACAAATCTTTCTAAATCTGTGTTAGTGAGCACTTCTCCTTTGCCGAGATAATCCATCCCATTCACAGGTGTGGCATATCAAGATGCTAATTAGACAGCATGATTATTGCACAGGTGTGCCTTAGGCTGGCCACAATAAAATGCCATTCTAAAATGTGCAGTTTTACTGTATTGGGGGGGGAGGTCCAAAAAACAGTCAGTATCTGCTGTGACCACCATTTGCCTCATGCAGTGCAGCACATCTCCTTCGCATAGATTTGATCGGGTTGTTGATTGTGGTCTGTGGAATGTTGGTCCTCTTCAATGGCTGTGCGAAGTTGCTGGATATTGGCAGAAACTGGAACATGCTGTCGTATACACTGATCCAGAGCATCCCAAACATGCACAATGGGTGACATGTCCGGTGAGTATGCTGGCCATGCAAGAACTGGGATGTTTTCAGCTTCCAGGAATTGTGTACAGATCCTTGCAACATGGGGCTGTGCATTATCATGCTGCAACCTGGGATGATGGTCGTGGATGAATGGCACAACAATGGGCCTCAGGATCTCATCATGATATCTCTGTGCATTCAAAATTCCATCAATAAAATGCACCTGTGTTCATTGTCCATAGCATATGCCTGCCCATATCATAACCCCACCGCCACCATGGGCCACTCCATCCACAACGTTGACAAACCGCTCACCCACATGACGCCATACACGCTGTCTGCCATCTGCCCTGTACAGTGAAAACCGAAATTCATCTGTGAAGAGAACACCTCTGCAAAGTGCCAGATACCATCGAATGTGGGCATTTGCCCACTCAAGTTGGTTACGATGACGAACTGCAGTCAGGTCGAGACCTCGATGAGGACGATGAGCATGCAGATGAGCTTCCCTGAGATGGTTTCTGACAGTTTGTGCAGAAATACTTTGGTCTGGTGGACATTCCTGCAGTCAGCATGCCATTTGCACGCTTCCTTAAAACTTGCAACATCTGTGTCATTGTGCTGTGTGATAAAACTGCACATTTTAGAGTGGCCTTTTATTGTGGCCAGCCTAAGGCACACCTGTGCAATAATCATGCTGTCTAATCAGCATCTTGATATGCCATACCTGTGAGGTGGATGGATTATCTTGGCCAAGGAGAAGTGCTCACTAACACAGATTTAGACAGATTTTAAACAATATTTTAGAGAAATAGGCTATGTGTACATAGAAAAAGTTGTAGATCTTTGGGTTCAGCTCATGATAAATAGGGGCAAACATAAAAGTGTTGCATTTATAATTTTGCTCAGTATATTTATATATATTTACTATACATTTGTTTTGTTTTGACATTTCTATTAAAACTGAATGGGTTGTTTTACAAAGTGAGGGTTCGCACTATGTTAAAAAAAGTGAATGTGACTTGTCCAGGTATAGCTATTTTCCAAGTATAGTTACTGGTTGGATCAGATGATTTTTTGTAATTAACTTTTTGTTGTTTTATTTTATTTTTTACTGATTTGCAAAGATTAAATAACAATAATAATAATGTTATTTTTACTAATCCCCCTCCCACATTGGTCCAATAATTGCTGCCCTTTGATTGCGCCTATAAATGTAGATTTTCTATTTAAAAAGCATATTGCCTGCCACATTTTAATTCTTTTCCAACCAAGGTGATGTCTTCACATATGTCTGTAATAAGGCCTGCTGCTCAATAAATGGATATGAAAGTGTGATGCCTATTTGAAGAATGTGGGAAAACCCCTGGGGTCTAATCAGTTCAAACTTACATATAGCTGCCAACACCTGGCTCATTTGCAGTTTCAAATGCCACATTTTACGTGCTGTCACCAAATCAATAACAAAGTGACACTAATTTAGATATACTCTTTTCTGCTATCCAGATTAACAACAGCGAGGGTGTTCCTTTATATCTTTACACTAGTCACTAAATTCTAACTACAGAGGGGTTGATTTCCTAAAGGCAAATGTAAGTACACTTTGCAAAGTGCAGTTTCCCCAGAGCTTACTAAATGAAGTAAGGCTTTACTTTGCTAAGAGTACTCAATCATATGCAAGGAAAATAAAAAAACAGCATTTTTGCTTGCACACGATTGGTTAATGAAAGTCAGCAGAGTTGCTGTTCTTTTACTAAGCTCTGGAGTAACTTCACTTGCAGAGTGCAACTGTATGCAAAATCGATTGATCGTATGCGCGATTTGAACAGTCGAACATACAGCGGTCGTACAAGGGAGTTGTATGAGCAGACTTGGTCGTACCAACAAGCTCTCATACGACCGTTGTATCTTGTGTACAGAGCAGTTGGTACAACAATGTTGTATTGTGCAAAACACGAATGCCCAAAGTCAGGAATGGCTGGATGCTAATTACAATCACCTGAACGTTCTTTCCCACATGTTGACATGTGGATCTACCATGTGCTGAATAGACAACTGTGGTCAACAGCCTGATGGATTCACAAAGTGTAGTTGGCGAAAATTTCCTGCATCTAGGTGATGATCAATGTGTCTGGTAGAGGTGCCAGTTATGAACTCTAAGTCTCTCAGAATAGGTATCATAAAAGAGAGAGAAGGTGAGATATCCACTAAAGGAAAGGTCAAAGCCACGAACAGAAACTAACACTTTACATTGCAGATTACCAGGCCTAAGATGTAGTTGCTGTATTTGTTTTCTTTTAAATGCTTTTTTATCCTGTAATTTGTAGTGCTGGTCCTCTTTTGTAACACACTTTGGGTGAACATGTTCACTCACTGCTTCTCCAAACCAGCCTCCCCTTCTCATGTGCCCTTTGGAATGCTGTCTGTAGCAAACTCACCTCTGTCCATGACCTTTTTATCACTAACTCCAATCTAATTGCTGTTGCTGAAACCTGGCTTCAAGAATCTGACTCTGCTTCCCCTAACTCTCTCTCCCATCGTGATCTTCTCTGGACTCGCTCTTTCAGACCCAGTGGACAGGAAGGTGGAGTTGGAATCCTTCTGTCTCATTAAAGCAACTAAAGATTCCCCACCCTCCTCCCTCTCTGTCCCTCTCCTAATTTAAGGCACATTGCATTTGTCTAAGCTGTAATTAGCAGGGCCCTCTGATTCCTCCTGTATTGAATTGTATTGTAACTGTACTGTCTGCCCTCATGTTGTAACTGTTGGCGCTATAAAAATCCTGTATAATATTAATAATAATATTGCAATGTATCTATTAAGGAGCATCATTATCACCCTAGGTTGCTCACTTCTGAATTGAACTACAGAGCGCACATCCTCATCTCCTTAACATAAACATAAATGGCATTGTTCTGTAGCTTACATAGGAATCATACATTTTTTGCACTTATCAAACAGATATAGTATAACAAAACAACTGGAAATTTTAACTGATAAAAAAGAGAGAAGTTCATTGTTAAGGGTGTAAAGGGTTACTAACACATTTAGCTTTTCCTTCTATAGTAGTGACAGTCCAGCATTTTTTATTAAGAAACAGCCTTAATCATTTAAATAAAGTCTAAAAAAGTGAGATATTTGAGGGAAAAAAAATCTGTTTTTCTTTGTGTTCCTTGTCAAAAAGCCAGGATCTCCTGCGTGTAATTATGTTGTGTAGGTTTATTTGGCATTACATGGCTGGGAGGTAGGATGGTGTAATTCAAAATTTCTGGCATTTTAGAAGAATAGTTTTGCATGTTAGACCACCTGTTAGCTCACAGAAAGTCCAATCATTTTTGCTAAATATCCAAATCTGTCTTCGTGACAAACAACAAGGAAAAGAGGGACTGAGGAGGACAAAAAAACACACATGCTCTGAAAACAGAGTAATTTCCATTATTACACAACAATAAAAGTAACCAAATTTGAGCAAAAATAATTGTTCCCTGCATACTCCAATTATTTTAATCAACTCTCTGATTGTGTGTGTAGCCAGGTGCTTGGCTACAAACAAAGAACAATTTAGGACACTATGCTGCAGTGCTCTCTGCATTCCCAGCTGAATTGACTAACATAATCTTGCCTCCATTCATCAAGGGGAGCTCAAGAGATTTGATGTTTGGCAGCAATGAATCATGGGAGATGAAGTTCGATCAATACATTTTACTATGACAGTGTATGGACCATTGGACTACAGCGCCCATTTTGAGCAGGGTATAAGGGGGGAGAGAGTTGTATTTATTCAAGCTGAATACTGAGGAACTTTCTATTTGCTGCTAGGAGGTGTGCCGATGATCGGCATCACTCCAGGCAGATCCAGAAGTGAGCTGACATCTGAACAATGAGACCCCTGTCGCTGAGACTGATGAGAGGACACTGCAGCCATTAACCTGTTGCTGCTAACAGACTGAGCATATAGGGATTGGCCATCTAGCTAGCAGCATTCTTTACTGTATGCAGACTTTACAGGGACTGTACTTGTGTGCTCCTCCATAAACACCAGGCCCCAATACTAGCCATCTGAAGAACTAGGGCAAAAGACTGCTCAGTCAGATAGCTGCTTCATAAGAACTTTGCCTATTGTCCATAGAGGTATTGCTATAAACTTTCAAATATGTATATACTCATTTTTAAATAACGCTGTGAGACCATTGTATGAACACACAGCACAATATAAATGATTGTTTCCTCCCATATGAACAGAATAATGTTTTTAGGTGTCTGCCCACAAATAATTTATCATTTTTGATGGAGCCCACAAATATTTATCATTTTTGATGGAAACAAATGATTGTTTCCTCCCATCTGAACAGAATAATATTTTTAGTTGTTTGCCCACAAATAGTTTATCATTTTTGATGGAGGCTTGCCAGTTTGGTTACCCAGGTTGCTTGTAAGGAAATGTTGCATAGTCTTTAAGAGATTTGACCCTACTTACTGATACCCTAGTATGTTAATAGAAGTTGTTTTATCCTATGGGGAAAATGGTCCTCAGTTAGGAGAAAGGGTATTATGAAAGTAATTAGGCTGTGACAGAGAAGGTATGTAGCTTCCTCCTAGAATAGCATGCTAGAAAGAGGTTCAGATAAATGTAGTTCTTGGCTCCTCTTTAAATAGCAGTGTTTCATTTGTTTTAGCTGCTCTAGGTCTCATAGGTTGCAGGTTCAGCTACTTCCACCAGTATTGTAGTAGGTTCTAGAATATAGTGGGCTGGATGAGGCGGACCCTGCACCTGAATATTTATGAGTTCTCAACCTGGGGGGGGGGGGGGACATGCATTTTTTGTGCATTCTGGAAACGAGCACAGTAGCATGCATTTCTGCATGTGCTCCTGGAACATACAGATGTGAATGCAAATTCCTCCTTCTGGATGAAGATATGGCCCCTTGGACTGAGCTGTAGGACCCAAAGTGAAAAGCAGCTCATGTCTGAAGAAAGGTAGGTTTGAAGCTAAAGGCCCGTACACGCAATGCGAAATTCGGGTGGGAATTGTCGTTTGAGAGGCTGTTGACCAAAATTCTTACCGTTAGTATGCTCATTTGGACAGTCTATTTTATTTTTTCGTCAGACAAAAGCTGGATGTGCAGACTAGTAAATTTTTGTCTATCAACAAGGCCACGTCCGATTTTTGGATGGTGTGTACAGAAATCCGACACACAAAAGTCGAAAGTGCAAACATGCATGTTCGGAATTCAGGAACGACCCAGAAGTGTTCGGTCGTGTAAACTGGCGATCGTAATTCACAATTAACATTCGTGGAGACGCAATTGAAATTGAGAAATGTAGCGCACATTATCATCTTTTTAATGTCTTTCTAATAGTGAAATTAGCGGAAGTGGCCCAAAGGATCACACACCAAAAATGAACTTCCTCTTTATACTTTCCTAGTACGTCACTACATTCGCCTTTGTCGAATGACAATTTTCGTATATTCAGTACATGGTACAAAATCACTGCCAGCCGCTTTTGACAAAAATCAGAAGCGCAGTCATATGACAATTGTGAGTACAAGGCTACTGACACACCTTTTCCTAAAAATGTTTTACTAACCCTTCTAGCTTGTACAGGAGAGGATTTTATGTGGTCTGTGATAAGTTTTATCACAAAGAGTTAATCCAACAATGAGTAAAGCTCTTATCTTTGTTCACTGTGATAAAACACAACTGACTGAGAAATAACAGTCATTCCTCCCAGTGCTGTGTGACAGACAGGTGATTCTTATCTCATGCACCAGCATTCACTCCCCCACATCCCCCCTCCTCCCCTTCCTTCTCCAGGGCTCCTGGGATTGGCTGTTCAGCACCTCAGCATGAATCATACACACGCGCCGATTATCGTATGACCGCACGTCCAACTTTTGTCCAAATCGGCTGTCTGCGGTTTTGTCTAGTGTACTGACGGTAGTCAAGTAATCGTCTAACAAAGCCGAATGTAGTGACGTGTTACGAGTGTATAAAGAAGAAGTTCAGGTGAATGTGCTTTGTGAATTAGGAACACAGGTTTACACGACCGAACACTTCCTGGATTTCGAGCATGTGTGCTTGCACTTCCAACTTTTGTTGGCCAACTTCTGTACACACGAGCCAACAATCAGCCAACGCCTTGCTGGCCAACAAACGTTTTCTAGTTTTTTCAGCCAACTTCTCTTGTATGACAATTGGAAATCGGCTGTCGAATCGTGCGTACTAACGGTCGGATTATCGGCCAACAGGCTGTTGGACGACCATTGTTGGCCAACAATTGGACCATGTGTACAGGCCTTTAGACCCCATACACACTATCCAACTTTTGTTGTCAGATTTCCTTCAGATTTACCAAAACCATGTAGTGCAAGGGCCTGCCTGATTACACACAAATTGAAATTCCTAAGGTTTGACCTCATATTATATGGTTTTGGTAAATCTGAAGGAAAAAATCTACAGAAAAATGGAAAGTGTGTATCCAGCTTAAGCCATAGCTAAAGGCCCGTATACGCAATGCAAAATTTGGATGCGAATTGTTGTTCGACAGCCTGTCATCCGAAATTCTTACTGTTAGTATGCTCCTTTTGACAGAAGATTTGCTTTTTTCGTCAGACAAAATCTGTATGTGTAGACTAGTAAATTTTTGTGTGTACAGAGATCGACACACAAAAGTACAAACACGCATGTTCGGAATCCAGGAACGACCCGGGAGTGTTCAGGCATGTAAACTGTTGATCGTAATTCACAATTAACATTTGTAAAGTGGCAATTGAAATGACGAAATGCAGCGCACATTATCATCTTTTTAATGTCTTTTTAATAGCATAATTAGCGGAAACAACCCAAAGGGTGACGCACCAAAAATGAACTTCCTCTTTATACTCTTTATCCTAGTACGTCACTAAGTTTGCCTTTGTCAGACGAAAATTTTCAGATAGCCAGTATGCTTTACAAAATCATGGACACACGCTTTTGACAAAAATTTAGAAGCGCAGTCGTACGAAAATCGAACTGTGTGTACAAGGCTTTAGTGTCTGGAATGGAAACTCCTGCTTTTATAAGAATGGTCTAAGCTTCAAAACTACGTGTTGATGTTTCCCGTTTCACTTCACGTATGGCCCTCTGGGCTCAAAATTGAAGTTATCCCCATGCTTCTCAGCACCACAGGGAATTCTTAAAAACAGATCACTATTCTGCAATTGACAGCCCTATTGCCCTATCGCCCCATGAAGTCAAACAATATACAGTGGAACCTCAGACTGCAAGTAATGCAATTAACAAGCGTTTCCCAATACGAGCAGTTTTTTAAAAAAAAAATACTGACTCTGTTTGCGAGTGGTGTCTTGCATAACGAGTAAAAATTAGCTTTTTTGCATGCAATACCGCATGTGGCCAGGTTTTCGGGGGCACTGGTGAGCCCCGGAGGGGGCCGGAAATTCTCAGCATTCCTCGGAAATACTGAAAGTGTAAACCCTTTCCAAGCATTGCCGAGTGATCCTGACATTTTAGAGGCTCACCAACCCCCTTCTTAAATCTGTATTGCATACACCAGGCACCCCTGGAACTGTGGCCACATACAGTACTGCATAGACAAGCAGTGGCTGTGGAACGAATTAACCGAGTTTCCATTGTTTCCTATGGGGAAACATGCTTTGATATACAAGTGCTTTGGATTACAAGCATTCTCCTGGAACGGATTATGCTCGTAATCCAAGGTTCCACTGTATATTATTGCAGTAGTAGGTAGAGGATCTTTCCAAAAAAAGATATATAGGGGTCATCTTGAGCCTTGAAATGTCAAATCTCAGTATCTGACAAGAAAAAGTATTTGTCTATTGACTATGGTGTGCTGCTGACATCTTCTATTATGGTCTCCAAGGAAGAAGGCAAATTAAATTGGTAACACAAATTTCAATCATGTTAGAAAACCTATTCATGCAATAATAAGCATTTCTGATGCTCATGTGCAGCTTTGTGTATTATTCCATATATTGCGCTCAGTTATCAAGTTGTATCACCTAAATATTTTAAAATAAGACCATCACTAGTTAAAAATAGCTAAAACTGACATAAAAAAATCATAAAACCTCAGAAAATTAAGCAAACAACTTATGTGGATGTAAAGGAAAATCTTAAGCTTTGCTCACAGTGGGTTTCTGGCATGCATGAAAATTTCTGTGTTTGAGAAGTCATTATTAAAGACCTTTCTCTTTTTCCCCTGAGACAATCAAGTAACGGTTTTCCTACACATGCTTGTGCAGAAAATGCACACTGGGTCATGTAACTGATCCAGATATATCTGAATGTGTAGCAGAGAACAGAGGCTCATCGACATCCTTGACATGTTAAAAATCCTACTTTATTGAAAACATGTTTAAGCCAGATAAGAGACATTACTTGTGTGTTTCGTGTCTACAGAGTACCCTTCTTAATCACAGCAATAGCTATTGATAGAACATGGCTATTGAAAGGGAAAATTAAACAATCATTTATACCAACAATCATATTTCAGCTTTTATTTTGTAACTTAAATTGATAAAATGAAAACTACAATCTACCTGGTTTCTGTAGATGATATCGACATGTTCCATATGAACACAGCTACATTGTAGGAGAATTTTATAGTGAATACACTATTTATAAGATTGGACCAATACAAAAAAAGGCACATTTTAAGTATCCCTTTGGCAGCATATGCTGCATAATGGAGACAGGACAGGAACATAACCAATAAAGTATGGGTAAATACCAACACAAAAACAAAGATTGAATCTGTCCAGTGCGAATTCCAGCTTCGATGCCCGTGAGAAGGACAGGAGCCGCTGTTCAGCATCTCCTGTCCGATCTCACAGCGCATCCCCTGTGGGGGGGGGGGGCTGTGAGGAGGCTAAATATCCCCATTCAATGCAGAACACATCTCCGAATTAGATGAGTTCCCATTGAACAAAATGGGGCTGGAATTCGCACCGCATTGCACAGAAAACGCACACGTTTTCTGTGCAATGCGGTGCGCGAATGCACCGCACAGATGTGAACTGGACACATTGAAAACAACTTGTTTTCAAGTGTCCTGCGAATTGGATGCAGTGTAAGCCACATTCAATTCACATAGGTGTGAGCCCAGCCTGAATGTATCTCAGTTTACCATCTCACCTGATGTGGTGGCTTCATTCATCTCCTTTTTTCAGTCTTAAGCCTCGTACACACAATGCGATTGTTGTATGACCGCACGTCCAACTTTTCTAAAAATCTGCTGTCCATGATTTTGTCTAGCATACTGACAGTAGTCAAATTATCGTTCGACAAAACCGAACGTAGTGACATGTTAGGAGTGTATAAAGAGGAAGTTCAGGTGAATGAATTGTGAATTACGGACGCAGGTTTACACGACCGAACACTTCCTGGATTCTGAGCATGCGTGTTTGTACTTACAACTTTTGTTTGTCCAACTTCTGTACACGCGAGCCCAAAATCGTACGACGCCTTGTCGGCAGACAAGAGTTTTCTAGTCTCCTCATACAACTTCTGTTGAACGATATTTCAAAATCGGCTGTCGAATGGAGCGGATTATTGTACGACAGGCTGTCGTACAACAGTTTTCGGCCGATAATTGTACAGTGTGCATGGGCCTTTATTTTAATTGGTGATTCTGCCACAAGCACACACCCTAGAGTGACATCAGTCACTCTCACCAGTATAGCAGCATTGTTACCCTAGGCTGCTGCTTGAATTTGACTACAAATACCTCCTCCTCATCATCTCAAATACTTAGAGGGTCATTTTTTTGTAGACCACAGAAGATGGCTAAGAAAGCTGCTAACATTGTTAGAGATGGATGGGCTTGGGCGTGTTCGCAAGTGCACGTGCCCAAGCCCGACGGGAAGTGAACCCTTCACTGCGCTAATCACAGGCAGTGGGACATTCCCCGATCGTTGCAGCCACATATCGGGGAAATGTCTCACTGCCTGTGGTTGGCGCAGTGCAGGGTTCACTTCCCCATGGGCTCGGGCATGTGCACTTGCCCATCCTTATTAGAGATACATGGCCACCACCACATCGAAGGACTAATATGTGTCAATATACTATTGTTTTGTCGTTGGGTTTAGATTAGGGTTTCCACATCATCCCTTTAATCCAGGACACACATTAATTACACAGGTTCTGTGGCTGATTAAGGTGGTAATTAAACTGACTTGGTGCCTCATCTGCATTAAATTAGCCTCAGAACCTGTGTAATTAATGTGTGTCCTGGATTAAAGGGATAATGTGGCAACCCTAGTTTAGATATACTTTAATTATTAACCACTTCACTACTATGCACTTAGAACACTTTCCTACCAGACCAATTTTCAGCTTTCGGTGCTGTTGCGCTTTGAATGACAATTGCGCGGTCGTGCGACGCTGTACCCAAACACAGTTTTTATCATTTTGTTCCCACAAATAGAGCTTTCTTTTGGTGGTATTTGATCACCCCTGCGGTTTTTATTTTTTGCGCTATAAACAAAAAAAGACAGAAATTTTGAAAAAAAAAAAATAATTCTCTATTTCTGTCACAAAACTTTGTAAATAAGTAAATTTTCTCCATCACTGATGGACACTGATGAGGCTACACTGACGGGCACTGATGTGGCAGTACTGATTGGCACTGATGAGGTAGCACTGATGATGAGGCACTTATATGCAGCAATGATGAGCACTGTTAGGCGGCACTGATAAGCATCACTAACGGGCACTGATATGCAGCACTGATGGACACTGATAAGTGGCACTGATGGGCACTCATAGACGGTACTGATTGGCACTCATAGGCGGCACTGGGCACTGATAGGTGGCACTGATGTGCACTGATAGGTGGGCACTAGTAGGTGGCACTGGTGGGCACTGATGTGTGGCACTGGTATGCACTGATAGGGGCACTGGTACACACTGATAGGGGCACTGGTTGGCATATGTACTGAAAGTGACCCATTCCCTGGTGGTCTAGGGTGGCATCTGAAGGTGGCACTGAGTGCCATTCATATTGGGCACTATGCCCCTTACCTGGTGGTCTAGGGTGGTCTCCCTGGTGGTCCAGATCGGCTCCCTGGTGGTCCCTGGTCGGCTCCCTGGTGGTCCTGGGCGGGCACATTGCTGGTGGTCCCCGGGCAGGCTCCCTGGTGGTCTAGTGTAGCGATCCTAGGGGGGGCTGTGCTGATAAATCATCAGCACAAACCCCCTGTCAGGAGAGCAGCTGCTCGGCTCTCCACTACTCAGGTCGGCAGACCCGAGTACAGGAAAGCCGATAAACGGCGTTCCTGTGTTACACTGTGACCAGCCGTGATCGGTCACGGCTGATCACATGGTAAAGTGCTTCGGATGGAAGCACTTTACCGAGATCGGTAATGCAGGGGGTCAGACTGACCCCCCACACCATTGATCACCGCGATGCGCACCCCCCCCCCCCCCCGGGCGCGTGGTGGCTTGTTATCCTGAGGATGTCATATGATGCCCAGTCAGGATAACTGAACCACTTCCCAGCCGTCATTCTGCATGCAGCGGTCGGGAAGTGGTTAACAAAGATTCCAAATAGTGAATTTAGTTATAGAAGGACTCTAGGGGGTTGTTTTACTAAAACTCGAGAGTGCAAAATCTGATGCAGCTGTGCATGGTAGCCAATCAGCTTCTAACAAATAAGCGTTGACAAAAAAAAAAAACCTGAAAGCTGATTGGTTTCTGTGCACAGCTGCAGCAGATTTTGCCTTCTCCAATTTTAGTCAATCAACCTCATGATGGATATGCTCTTTCTAGACTAGATAAAATAATAGGCTGATAGCAGGCACCACTGGGAGTTATTACATACCTTGCCAACCTGCAACTGGAGCACATGAAACTAAACACTTGAGCATAGTACTCATCAAACATTGTACAAAATGCTGGGGTATTACTGGACTTTCCTTATGGGCTGCCTAGATATATGCGTAGCGCTGCCTCCGCAGGATTTACCCTATTCCTGCACAGCCAGGCAACACCCATTTCCAATCTTTCATCCAGACACATGTAATCAGTCCATGGGTTTGTTTTTGTTCTCTTATTTGGGAAACAACTTGGATAGGGTATAGGGATTATGGGATGCCCAACTTGACTTGAAGAACAAAATCAGATGAGGGCAACTTCCTTCTCTATGTAAAAAAAATCTATATCCTGGACTGTACTCCCTCCAGAATAACGCAGTCTCTATGGTTTAGTGGCAAGGTCCTTTACAAACCATGAGCTCTCAGTTCCCTTTACAGAATTAGCACAAAGTTGCAAACTGTATGCAGGAGTATCGTGTCTCTTCTGTAGAAACTCACACCATTCTGACACCTGCAGATGCTACCAGCCCACCTGGCTGCCTTCACTACCAGTCCACCTTACTGCTTCTGAAGAACAGAATTTAGCACAACATTGTCCCTAGAAAATATGCTGCGCCTGCCCATTAGGGGCGCATGGGTGCCACCCCCCATTCATGCGTCCGGCACCCTGGCTGCTTCTGAAGAACGGAATTTAGCACAACATTGTCCCTAGAAAATATGCTGCACCTGTCCATTAGGGGCGCATGGGTGCCACCCCCCATCCATGCATCCGGCACCCTAATCTACATGCAGGGCGTCGAACGCATGGATTCCAGTGGGTTTTTTTTTTAAGCATGTGATTAGAGCCAGAGGCTCTAATAGGCTTCAAAAAAGGTTGGGCTCGGGGCGCAGGGCACTGTGCCTTGAGCCCACCCAATTGTGCGACGATAGCAAATAAATATTTGCTATTGTCACACTGATCCTCCTCCCAGCCAATCAGGAAGCAGGTCATGAGACCCATCACCCAATCGGCTGAAAGGACAGGTGATCCTATTGGACGCCTAGGAGGAGTAGGGAGGAGATGCACAGCGGAAGCCACCGTGATGCAGAGGAGGAAGAGATGTGATGGAAGCCTCCTCCCACTGCCCATAGGAGCGCTGCCAGACCATGACCTAGATGGGGTAAATGCGGGGCTGGGAATGCTGTCCACAAGATTTAGGAGTGTGTCTAGGACCATTCTTCCAGAAGCGCATTTGTGAGGTCAGGCTCTGATGATGGAAGAGAAAGCCTGGCTCGCAGTCTCCACTCTAATTCATCCCAAGGATATTCTATCTAGGCTTGCCACATCATCCCTTTAATCCAGGACACATATGAATTACAGAGGTTCTGAGACTAATTTAATGCAGATGAGGCACCAAGTGAGTTTAATTACCACCTTAATCAGCCACAGAACCTGTGCAATTAATATGTGTCTTGGATTAAAGGGATGATGTGGCAACCCTAATTCTATCTTGTTAAGGGCAGGTCAGACAATCCCCCCCCCCCCCAAACTCGCTCATTCATGTCTTTATGGACCTTGCTTTGTACACATTTCCAAATCATTTGGTGGAGGGGGGATTATGGTGTGGGGTTGTTTTTCGGGGTTGGGCTTGGCCCCTTGGTTCCAGTGAAGGGAACTCTTAAGGAGTAGTGTTGAGCGATCCCGGACTGTAAAGTTCGGGTCCGTACTAAACTTTTGGGTGTCCAGGACCCGGACCCGAACCCGGACTTTTCAAAAAAAGTCCGGGTTCGGGTCCGGGGTTCTGCTATTTTACTCCACGTGTTGAGAAGCTGCCAAAGGCAGCCAATCAACAAGTGTTTTACTGGTTTTCCCTAGAAGCCATCACAGCCATGCCTACTAATGGCATGGCTGTGATTGGCCAGTGCACCATGTGACCCAGCCTCTATGTGGGGCTGGAGTCACCGTGCTGCATGTCATATGCTCTCATGATAGTTTAGGGAGAGGATGCTGCTGGCTCTGTTAGGGACAGATTTCAGAACATCTCATCCTGCATTACTGAGGACTAGGGAGAGATACTAGTACTGCTGCTTTGAGAGACAGATTTCATACCTCATCCTGCTGCACAGAACGATCTGATTGTGGACTAGGGAGAGATACTAGTACTGGTGCTTTGAGAGACAGATTTCACACTTCACCCTGCTGCACAGAACGATCTGACTGGACTAGGGAGAGATGCTAGTACTGCGGCTTTGAGAGACAGATTTCATACCTCATCCTGCTGCACAGAATGATCTGATTGTGGACTAGGCGGAGATACTAGTACTGGTGCTTTGAGAGACAGATTTCACACCTCATCCTGCTGCACAGAACAATCTGACTGGACTAGGGAGAGTCTGTTGCTTTAAGGGAAAGATTATTCTTCTAAAATCATCTCCAAGTTGTACAGGGAAAGGTTCCAGCTGTTGCTTTAAGGGAAAGATTAGTGTTCTAAAATCATCATCAAAGTGTCTGTGAAAACCCCTATATCAGCCACAGGGAAGCCATATTAGTGTTCTAAAGTCATCTTCAAACTGTGTGAAAAAAGTATAAATAAGCCGGGAGAACCCATATCACTGTTCTACAATCATCTGGAAACTGTGTGTTAAACTTTAACTAAAACCGGGAGAACCCATACTACTGTTCTACAATCATCTGGAAACTGTGTGTTAAACTTTAACTAAAACCGGGAGAACCCAAACTACTGTTCTACAAGCATCTGGAAACTGTGTGTTAAACTTTAACTAAAACCGGGAGAACCCATACTACTGTTCTACAATCATCTGGAAACTGTGTGTTAAACTTAAACTAAAACCGGGAGAAGCCATATCCCTGTTCTAAAATCATTTAAAAACTGTGTGTGAAACTATAGCAGAGAGAAGAACACGGATATGGGTTCGCTCTGCTATAGTTTCACACACAGTTTTTAGATGATTTTAGAACAGTGATATGGGTTCGCTCTGCTATAGTTTCACACACAGTTTTTAGATGACTTTAGAACAGTGATATGGGTTCGCTCTGTTTCACACACAATGTTTAGATGATTTTAGAACAGTGATATGGGTTCGCCCGCTTTTAGTTAAAGTTTAACACACAGTTTCCAGATGCTTGTAGAACAGTAGTATGGGTTCTCCCGGTTTTAGTTAAAGTTTAACACACAGTTTCCAGATGATTGTAGAACAGTGATATGGGTTCTCCCGGCTTATTTATACTTTTTTCACACAGTTTGAAGATGATTTTAGAACAGTGATATGGCTTCTACCGTTAATTAATACTTTTCAGGTCCACATCCACCTCCATTTTTGATTTTTTAAAAAAAATGCTTTTAGTTATTTCCCTGTCCCCATTTCTTTGTAGGGCACTTGTCCCACCCTTACCCCCATTTTCCTTCCTTTTGCAGACCTCTAGGACTTTCCAGGACTTTTTTACAGCCATTTTTGTGTCTAAAAGTTCGGGTCCTCATTGATTTCAATGGGGTTCGGGGTCCGGGACAAAGTTCGGGTTCTGTCCGGACCCGAACCCGGACTTTGTCCCGAAGTTCGGCCGAACCAACAGAACCCGAACTTCCAGAAGTTCACTCAACTCTATTAAGGAGTCAGCATACCAGGACATTTTTGACAATTTCATGCTCTCAACTTTGTGGGAACAGTTTGGGGATGGCTCCTTCCTGTTCCAACATGACTGCGCACCAGCGCACAAAGCAAGGTCTATAAAGACATGGATGAGCGAGTTTGGTGTGGAGGAACTTGACTGGCCTGCACTAGGGTTGCCACATCATCCCTTTAATCCAGAACACATATGAATTACACAGGTTCTGAGGCTAATTTAATGCAGATAAGGCACCAAGTGAGTTTAATTACCACGTTAATCAGCCACAGGACCTATGTAATTCATATGTGTCCTGGATTAAAGGGATGATGTGGCAACTCTAGGCTGCACAGAGTTCTGACCTCAAACTGACAGAACACAACAAATGTGCATCTGGAAGAATGGTCAAACATTCCCATAGACACACTCCTAAACCTTGTGGACGGCCTTCCCAGAAGAGTTGAAGTTGTTATAGCTGCAAAGGGTGGGCCAACTCAATATTGAACCCTACAGACTAAGACTGGGATGCCATTAAAGTTCATGTGCGTGTAAAGGCAGGTGTCCCAATACTTTTGGTAATATAGTGTATGT
>BLSH010366113.1:461111-474322 GCA_018402905.1 Glandirana rugosa
TAGACGTAATTTAATCGGTTGCCACATCATCCCTTTAATCCAGGACACATATGAATTACACAGGTTCTGAGACTAATTTAATGCAGATGAGGCACCAAGTAAGTTTAATTACCACCTTAATCAGCCACAAAACCTGTGTAATTAATATGTGTCCTGGATTAAAGGGATGATGTGGCAACCCTACTACAGACTCAGACTGGGATGTCATTAAAGTTCATGAGCGTGTAAAGGCAGGTGTCCCAATACTTTTGGTGAGTGTTATTTGTGTTTACATGTGTTTAGAAGCATTCAGAGTATCTAATATAATCTGCCCCTGGACACACTGAATTTTATTTTCTCCAAGAGCCTGTTCACACTAGCTGCACACTAAAACAATCCGTTTTAACACTATGGCTAGTGTCTGTTGTGCTGGGGAATGGCTCCTTGTGTTGTTACAGCACAAAGCACTGTTTACCTTTATTTTCAAATCTTTATGAAAATATCAAAGTGACATTTCATTCATTACTATGCTCCGCTGCACTGTGGAAACAGACGGCGACTGAAGGTGAGCTCCGGTGCATTGCAGGAAAATGCAGCACATCTGCCGTTTTCTACAACACACCCCACCTGAAGGCAGCATGGCATTATGAAGAGGCCACATAGACAAATGGTTTTGTTTTTGCCCTTGCGATGGTTGGTGTTGATCTAATGCAGAAAAGAACACCAGTCACTGCACATAGTTTGAATGAGCCCTGCACACAGCTAAACTGAATGCAGGTAAATGCACAGTGTGAATCACACCATTTAAAATCTTTACATGCATTTATATACAAAGGTGCTATAGAAGCAAATAAAAGCAGGTAACTGCGTCGCCAGAGCGAATGAGGCCTAAATATGTGATTGCACAGCAAGGCAGAAGTTAAGACATGCAGTACAAGGAGTATACATAACAAAGTAAATGTCACTTTCATGATAATGTGCTATGCTAAGAACTTATCTAGGACTTGAACACCCAGACTTACAGTAAGCCTAGTACACCCAATTAGGGTTGCCACATCATCCCTTTAATCCAGGACACCTATAAATTACACAGGTTCCAAGGCTAATTTAATGCAGATAAAGCACCAAGTGAGTTTAATTAGCACCTTAATCAGCCACAGAACCTGTGTAATTCATAGGTGTCCTAGATTAAAGGGATGATGTGGCAACCCTACACCCAATAGGATGAATGATCATCCTTTTTCTTTGGCATGCTAGTCTCCAAATATCGAAAATGAATAGGTTACTAAAGTACAAAAATTCCCGGATGACAGAATAAAAATTCAGTAGTAATAAGGATGTAATGTATTTGTATTGTATTTTCAGACGAAAACCGTACTGATTAAACAAAAATAAAACGATCTGATATCGCACGAGAAAAAATTTGTGTTTGTCCCTTCGGAAAATTTCAGACAAAAGCCGTGTACTAATGATCAGATTATTGCGCAATCATTTTGAAAGCGGTATTTTTTCGTATGATATTCTGATCGTGTGTATGGGGCTTTAACCCCTTCACGTCCACGCTATAGCCGAAACACGACTACAGCGCAAATCTGAATTAAAGAGACGACGTCCACGGACGCCATTCGGTGTACGAGCCTCCTGCGCGCCCCCTGCGGGCTGCGTGCGGCGCGCTCTGTGGTCGCCAAGTCTATGAGACTCGGCTGATCACAGATCGGTGTAAGGGGCCTGTCCCGGCCCCTTGCCACGCGATCAGCTGTCAACCAATGACAGCTGATCACGTGATGTAAATAAAGGATCGGTATATGGCTTTAAAAGCCGATCACCAGCTGAGGACAGATGGACATCAGTCCCGTATATGGAGAGGCACTGCTGCAATGCAGTGCCCTCCAGTGCCATCTACCAGTGCCCACATGTGCCACCTACAGGTGCCCAGCAGTGACACTTACCTGCAAACGAAGCCTGCGCGGTCCCCTCTGGAGGCCGTGTCCATCTTCATCCCATATCCTTCTGAGGTCGCGGACTCCAGATCTGTGACGGGCCAGAGTCACAACATGTACGTGGGAGCCCCAAGTCACGGCACTCACCAAGTGAGGAAACGGCATGGAAGGCCTTGTCTTCAGTGCGCATGCGCCAATGACGTCGGCGCAAGCGTACACAGTGAATATCTCCTAAACTGTGCAAGTTTAGGAGATATTCTCAGTAACTACAGGTAAGCTTAATTATAGGCTTACCTGTAGGTAAAAGTGGTTGTAAAGGATTTACAACCACTTTAACAGCTTTCAAACAAACTTAGCTGACACGCTGATGGCAAGATCGAGTGCAATTTTTCAAAATTTTGAATGAAAGTTGGAACATATTTCTACTGGTGCATAGCCACTATTACTTAATAAATAAATAAGTAAATACACATATATATATATATATATATATATATATGTGTGTGTGTGTGTGTGTGATCCGACTCTTTCAAGTAGCGGGTGTCTCGCTCCCTCTGTGATTATACACAGCGGGAGCTGATCGTAGGGTACCGTGGATTCAATGTCAGCTGGCCCTCACCGATTGTTCGGTACAGAGGCAGTATGTAAACAAGGCAGATCACCATTCTGTCAGGAGGGAAGACATGGATCGTGTGTCTCTGCAAAGCAGGAACATGGATCCATTCCTTCTCCTAGTAAAAGCACCTCCCACAGAAACACAGGCTATGCACTTAGTTAACCCTTTGATCGCCCTTGATGTTTACCCCTTTCCACCCAGTGTCATTAGTACAGTGACAGTGCATATTTTTTAGCACCGATCACTGTATTGGTGTCACTGGTGCCCAAAAAGGTCTGCCAGTGTCAAAATGTCCGCCGCAATATCGCAGTCCTACTATAAGTCTCTGGATGCCACCATTACTAGTAAAAAATTAAAAATATACAGTATTTGGATATGTTTTATAGCAGAAAGTAAAAAAATGTTTTCTTTTCAAAATTGAAGGGGTTTTTTTTGTTTATAGCGCAAATTAAAAAAAAAATGCACAGGGGATCAAATACAGTACCACCAAAAGAATGCTCTATTTGTGGGGAAAAAAGGAAATACATTTTATTTGGGTACAACGTCGCACGACCGCACAATTGTCAGTCAAAGTAATGCAGTGCTGTATTGCAAAAAATGGCCTGGTTGTGATTTTGGAGGTCAAGTGATTAAAATAAACCAATTGTGTTATCTGGTTTGCATTGTACAGTTTACTACTTCTCATCCTGCTGCTTTCTGAAAACTCCTTCTTCCTAACACTGCTTTATTCTTGTTTTTTTCTAAATCCCTTTCAACAGTAATTTAATTTTCCTATATGAAGATGAAATAGCAGATTTGAAAATTTAGAAAGATGTATATTCTCTGTTGTAAATCAGTCATAATTACTGATGTCCAGGAGAAGATTAACTAGTCGGATTATTACAACCAGGTGGAAAATTTTGTGAAAGACACAAAAATAACAGAGGAGGGAAAAAAAATCGCCATCTGAATGGAAATCAAGATTGTTCATCCAGACACTGTGACCCCCACCTCATCCATCACACCCCGGCCTGACCCTGACTTTTCACCTCCTGCTGCAGGACGAGCTGCTCTTGGTAAGGAGACAGAAATGTGTACAGTTACAGCTTACATTATTTCTGCCAAGAGCCATTGTTTTTTTGGCCTTGCACATCTACATCTGTAAAACAAAATTTCTGCATATGGAAAGGAAGAAATTATGTGTTTTTTCTTTAGGTTTCTCTACCAATTTGTGTGCATACTTTAGTAAGTGCAATGTAATTATAACATAGCTTAACTATTTGAGCACTAGCCTTTGTATAACCCATTATAATCAGGCCATTTTTCAGTTTTCAGTGCTGTGATAGTTTGATATACAATTACTCAGTCATGCAATATTGTACCCAGATGAGTTTTATATATTTTCTTTAGACAGATTGAGCTTTCTTCTTTTTTTATTACATTTCGATTATTTTTCATCATTATAATTTATTTTACTTTTTAATTTGTTTGAGCTTATTTTATTTAGCTCTTATGAGCATTTCACTATCAATGCATAGCTATTACAATCCATTGAGTATGGTGTTGTTATCTGGGCATATTATTATTTATCCTGGCTTTGAGTATCACCAAAGGAAGTATGTCCAAAATTGATTGTTTTACATGTATTTGGATTTCGCGCTATTAAGTTGATTATTTTTGTGAACTTTATCAATGGAGATATTATAGTATATGTTTCTAGATTTAGCCTTATGCTGTAAGAAACATTGTTTCTTGAAAAATCAAAAGAAAACTTTTATTTGTATCCTGTTTTTTTTTTTCAAGGGAATTTTTTTTGCTTATTTTACATGAGTGAAAGCCAGAAAGGGTTGTACAATTCATACAAAGACCAACAAACATTACTGTTCCATACAATGAAGTATTTCCACAAAGTAACATCAGCTAATTATATACAGTGGAACCTTGGTTCACAAGTAACGCAGTTAACGAGCATTTTGAAAGACAAGCATTTTTTTTTTTAAATCTTGACTCGGTTTGCGATTGCTGTCTTGCAAAATGAGCAGAGTTAAGCCTCTGTGCATGCAATACCATAAGTAGCCAGAGGTGCGGGGGCACTGGTGAGCCTCGGAGACCCTCAGAAGCATTGGAAAATACTCGGAAATACTGAAAGTGTAAATAGTTCCCGTGCATTTCGGAATGTTTCCGAAGCTCACCAGCGCCACCACACCTCTGGCTGCATATTGTATTGCATACACCAGGAACCCCAGACCTCTTGCCACATACAATACTGCATTGACAAGTAGTACTGTAGAACGAATTATCTGAGTTTATATTGTTTCCCATGGGGAAACATGCTTTGATATACGAGTGATTTGGATTACAAGCATTCTCCTGGAACTGATTATGCTTGTAATCCAAGGTTCCACTGTATATCATAAACTGTTTGTGCATCCTTGAGGTTCAATTTCAATATGTGTATCTTGTGACATCTTGTATAAATACCTATGGTAATAGAGCCTGTATAGTGCAGGCGGACATTGATATTGTCATATAAGATATCTCAACATTGAGGGTAAAAACATATGTTTGTACTTAGAAACAACATTGTCTCATGCACAAATATTTTACAAATTGGGTATTATTCAGTTGGTATTGTAGAGTGCATTTACAGCCAAGGGGACTAGAGTTTTTCAAATTTTTGAGGGGGCAACCAAAAAGTATGTTTATTTATACATGGGAATCATTTGGTTAATAAGACTAAAAAGTGTGTTAAAGTAAAAGGATCTGGTGATTTCCAATGAACTGATGTAATTGTTTTAGTATAGAAAAATATCAAACTCAACAGGAGTTTAGTATTGTTAGGTCGGAGTCCTCCAAGTAGCCAAATAAACATCTAGAGGGATTTTTGGGTAAATTTACTAGTGAGATAGAGCTGTCTTTTGGTGGCATTTAATGAGCACTCTTTTCTATTTTTACTGCATAAAAGAAAAAAGCCCAAAAAGTTTGAAAAAAAAAACATTTTCCATTAAATTCTGTTTAAAAAAAAACATATGAAACTAATAATGGCAGGACACTACAAATACCACCCAAAATTGCCATTTTTTGGAAAATAGACAATCCAAGGGGATCTCATGAAGAAACATGCTGATTTTGAATTAGTTTAACATGGAACTTGGTAATAATTCTCCAGATACAGCACATCAAATGTGCAGCAGCACATTTGTGATCATTGTGATTGGCCATCACAGAGATCACAAGGCACAGAACCACTCTTTGGCTCTATGCATATTGACTGTTATCTGCACTAGTCCAGGCAACCAGGAGGTAACAACATAGGGAAAGGAAAGGATCTGTTAATGACCCAGTCACTGTCAAGTTGTCATTGAACAATATTTATAAATTTGTTGTCTACATGAGGGAAAAATCCTTTTTTTTCAAGGATTCCATGCATCAGGGTTACCATTTATTTGATACCTCCATAGAACAGTATAGATATATTAAAGAATGAAAAGATTGACTAAGGCTTGGTTTTTTTCCGTTTACTATAAATGATAAGTGACAGCAAAACTGTGATCTCCCCTCACATCCACACACACTTACAGAAGATTTTGGATTAGTTATAATTAGGTGGGAATATTGGGAATAGAGGGTGGATTATAAGGGAATATTTTCATATTGAGATTGGTATATTTATTTTTATTGTTATAGTGTTATATTATTAGATTGTAAGCTCTAACGAGCAGGGCCCTCTGATTCCTCTTGTACCAAATTGTGATGTAACTTGTACTGTTTGCCTTCATTTTGTAAAGCGCTGCGCAAACTGCTGGCGCTATATAAATCGTGTATAATAATAATAATTAGTGTTATGTGTGTTGTTCCTAAGGCACAGATTTTAGGAGAATAAATTAAATGTCATTGTATCTTGTGCAGTCATAATAAAGGCCTTAAACCAAACAACTCAATCTATGGCATCACCGCTTGTTTGTCATGAACTTAGCACATGGCAGAAAATAAAAATGACAAAAACACCCTCTGCCCTCTTCCACCGTAGGCAGGGTCAAAAGATATTTTTTTTAAGTGATTGTTCAAAAAAATGTATAATGGCACTCCTGGAGTGTGTATGTTTATGTCTATGAAGCTGGGAGAGCAGTATACCCCATCTCTTTGTTATTCCATAGGAAGCAAAAAAAAACTCGACCTGGCTGTTTCCTAGTTCTACTGAGAGTGATTAGCCTGGAATGTCTATGGCTGTCTGCTGGGAGCTATAGCCATGATCATCTCATGCCTATGGGTAATTTTAAGCTGCTTCATAGAACAGCCAGTTCCCACAACATAAGTAGTAAGCACAATGCAGAATCCATCTTTTTTATTTTTGACAGAGAATCGTGGCATTATCTTTGGCACATGCTGATGTCACAGCTAGACAATTGTAAGCCCCCTTTTCATGGCTGATTATACTAACGTTCATAAGTATGCTGCACTGAAGTGACCTTTAATACATTTATAATAAAAAAACACAGAGATGAGATGCAGGTATTAAAATTATCAGCACAGCACAGAAAGCTTTTGACCACGCTGGAAGCTGGACTCCATAAAGCGGCTGGTTTTAGTAGCAACTCTTCATTGATTGGTTTTTTTGGAGCTTTGATGGTGGCGGCCACATCCTGGAGCAGTGGCTGTGCTTGAAGTTTGCTTTCTCTTTGTAGATTTTAAACCCTTTTCATAATTGCTTTGCTTGGCTGTTAACAGAACCTCTTAGCTTCTAACTGGCTATTTAGAATTGGCAAATGTGGTAAATTGCTGGATTGGGCATTTTGAGCACATTTCTAAATTACAGTGATTATCAGCTCTTTTAGAAGTGCACGCAGGATTGACAGGTCTGGGAGGCTCTGTGAATCTCACATACAGAGGGAGGGAGGGTGTATTGACAACATAACTGTGCATCTGTGTGGTATTTATAATGTACCAGCCTTGTGATTCAGCCCAGTGTTGGCTCCGGGGAGCTTAAATAAAACCTCACTACATAAGTCCTAATTACATTTCCTAAAAGAGGTGAACACATGCAAATAATGTATTTTTCAAGTTTATAATATGTTGCAATATCTTCTTTTGAAAAATAAATAGTTGAGTATGAACTACTAGCTCTTTGCAATAATACACACATAGAGCAGAAGAGTGCAAGAATGCATACACTCATTGGTGACAGAGGGATAATTAAACAAATTGATATTTAGTAGACAGGTTAATAACAATACTTTAGGCATTTAGTGAGAAACTTATAATTATAATAGTCCATAACTGATCATTTAAAGCAAAATGAAGGGAAAGAGGACCCAGTTCACAAAAGCTTATACTATGTCGGAAAAAATGCTGTGATGGATGGTTGAAACTGCTATTTCCTTTTTCCATCTGTTGGTGGCACTGTACTCTGGTGATAACATGTGATTCCAGGAGCCTACAGCAGGTGTCTCCCTGCTACAGTCTGTGCCACTTTTGTGCCCGATTGCTGGAGGGCTAATATGCTCCTGTTTCCAGTATTGCCATTCTCAGGGCTTGTTTAGTAATACACATTAAAGTGCCTACCGCCTTAACATGCATTTTTGAAGCATTACTGAAGTTTGGCAAATGCCCTGTGTGTGTTGGTCCCCCCAGTTCTATTGATTCTCCGTCGCTCAGTCCTCTCTCTTCAGTCACCACTCATCTCCCATTATATTGTTCCCATGCTGCGCTCCATGTGTGCTGTCTGCTAGTTGCTCCACTCCAGTCCTGACATCTGATTTCTCCTGCTAGAGTCCTCACACTCTGGTGATACTCTGCCTGGTCCCTGCTCACCTTCTACTATAGCGTTCCCTTGTTGTGCACCACGTGTGCTGTCTGCTAGTTGCTCCACACTGGTTCTGACATCTGATTTCTCCTGCTCTGGTCCTCACACTCTGATGATGCTCTGCTGCTCTGTCTGGTCCCTGCTCACCTTCTGCTATAGCATTCCCTTGTTGTGTACCACCTGTGCCATCTACTAGTTGCTCCACACTGGTCCTGACATCTGACATCTGATTTCTCCTGCTCTGGTCCTCACACTCTGGTGATCCTCTGCCGCTCTGTCTGGTCCCTGTTAACCTTCTACTATAGCGTTTCCTTGTTGTGCACCACATGTGCCATCCGCTAGTTGCTCCACACTGGTCCTGACAGCTGATTTCTCCTGTTCTTCTGCTCTGATCCTGTGGTTATCCTCTGCCACTCTGTCTGGTCCCTGCTCACCTTCTGTTATAGCATTCCCTTGTTGTGCACCACTTGTGCCATCTGCTAGTTGCTCCACACCGGTCCTTTCTCTGCTCACCTTCCTGATGCACATCAGATGTGATGTCTACAGCAGACACATGTATATATAAACATGAACCGGAAGTGACTGCTGATGGCGAATTTCTGGTTCTCTTGTTATTTTTTCCCATTGCATGCTGAGATCTCATACCTCCATTAACAGTTGCAGGTGCGGTTAGGGAGCACTATCATAAGTGTAAATGAGGCCTTACAGTTACTCTGTGTAGCCAGGTAGTCTTGGCCTTTTAAGAGAGTGAGGCTTGTGTTGCTCAGCACAGACTCGGAGAATAGACCATTGAGGGCTTATTCATATAAGGAGCTAAACTGCCACCGCTTTGAAATGTGGTGAATCACTTTTTAGGCCCTCACTATTTAACTTTGGTTGAGGCTGTGACATGGGTGTAGCCTTGAGCAGCAGCAGTGCTTCAGTTAAGTGGGTGAATAACCCGTGACTTAACCTCCTAGTTTTACCGCCACTTGATCACCTTGGTGAATGAACCCTCACACTGCTATGCTGTTGCAATTCGCCTCTCTTTCTCCCCTCACCACAGGGATTCCTATTTGCTGCAGTTGCAGCCCTGGGAGCCCAGGCCACTGCCCAGCAGAAGAGGCAGGTTGCCCAGTAACGTTAGGAACTGCAAGGATTCATGGGGGATGTAGTCCCCAGGAAAGTGACCCAAATCACAGAAAGACTGTGTGGCACTACAAGTTCCAGCTGGACTGTGCCTAGACATCAGGAGGAGAGGTCTGGAAAGTCCAGGGCTGGAAGGCTCAGACTCATGTTGAGCTGAACTGCATTTAAAGGGTTCAGTGTGTGCTGTATTGAGTTGCATGGGAAAGGAGACAGGCCACTGCTGGGAGATTGCAGGTTGAGAACTGCATTGCTGGAGGAGAGGAGACCCTGGGTGTTGTGCTGTCTCCATAGCAGGGTAGGCTGCCATAGAGCCTTCAGTACTGCCCCACTGCTTTGAGATCACTGCTGCTGCACATTGGTTGTGCTGCTGAGTGTGGAAGTCCATCTGTCTAGGGCAGGGTCCTCAAACTATGACCCTCCAGTTGTTCAGGAACTACAATTCCCATCATGCCTTGTCATGTCTGTGAATGTCAGAGTTTTACAATTCCTCATGGGATGTGTAGTTCCGCAACAGCTGGAGGGCCGTAGTTTGAGGATGCCTGGTCTAGGGCACCCACTGCCATTCTGTGAAGGGACTGCGGCTGTACATAAAACCAGTGAGTGAACACCCTGCTGTGACTTCATCAAGTGAGGCACCACTGTGGCTGCTGCATTCCAGGTATGCAGAATACAAGTCAGGGACTGCAGGAACTGCCTACAGTTGTATCCATTGACTCCATAGGAGAGAGAGAGAATCTTCAGTTAGATTCCAAAGTGGTGAGATGTCTTTGGTCACAATCTTAGTTACATTCCTGCTTAAAGGGGCAGCACTAACCTTTTCTGAGACTGCACAGGAATTGTTCCAAGGAGTGTTTCTCTTTTCTTGTTGGGATCTGTTTAGTGCGCTCAAATGTAGACTTTGGGCCCCATTGTCTGTCAACAACAGCTATTTACACTGTCCAGTGGGAGTGGGATTAGGAAGGATTGTATTTTATATCTCCCACATATAAGTCACTTCCTTAAGCTAGAACCTAGGAGGTATTGACTTTGCCCCTTGCAGCAGGTTATGCGTACATTTTAAAGGTGGTTTTGACAATATCTTATTTTTGTGAATGTTGCCTCTGTTTGCCATAATTTGTTAATATTATTATTCTTATTTACCCTGCTGTAAATGCTGTCCAAGTAAACAACTTTTCTTGCAGCCCTGGTATGTGACAGAGGGCACGATACTGCCTGAAGGGTCATTATTACCAGCAACAAAATAATCGAATTATAACGTCTCATCTGAGGTAAGTGCTACATTTGCTTGTTGTCGGTTGTGCATTGCTCTGGCCATAAAGTATGCGTGTTGACCTGTCCTGCTCATTTTTATTAGTTTCCAGTCCTGCCATGCCGAACTATCCTCAAGTCTGGACCCCTTCCCCCACCTTCGAGGGTAACCAGTGTACCGATCTTATCCCTTAATGTTAATATTATCGATTACACTTTTACTGTGCATATTGCAATCCAAATATTGCACATTTTCACTGACTCCTTTTATATTCCCTCATTTTCCCCATCCCATACTCCATGAACAATACACAATCTGATAACATATCTAATTTTCAACCCCCCCCCAGAAGAACTACTGGTTTGTTCAGGTCCTCTACTGTGCTCCAGTGATGACCTTCTCTGTACCCGGACCCGAGTGACACCATTATACCTGGAACCTTTCAAATGGTCTTGTCAAGCGATTGTGGTAGTGAGCCGTTGTAGAGGGCCAACTCATGTTCCCCAGGGCGTGGAGTCTAAGCCCCAGTCTGCTTCTTCACCAGAGCTCTGATGGCGGGGATGGACTTGCAGCAAGCTGGAACAAGGTCGCGGCCCCCAGGTACGCCCAGCTGAGGATACAGAGACCATACGCGTGTACAGAGAACAAGCAGCAGGAATCAACAGGAAATCCAGGAGACAAGCCAAGGTGAGGGGTCCAGACAGCAGGAATAATCAGATCAGGATATGAGGGGGTGATCATTGTGGTGGGGGGCATTACTGGAACCAATCCCCCTGCATGGTTCTCTGAAAGCCAGCTTCTCCTGCACTCCCTCCCACCAGCTTTCAGCTGCTGCATGGAGAACCACACAGAGGGATCGGTACCAGTAATTACCCCCATCTCAACAATTACCCTTCCTGTCCATGATCCAATTCCCCCTGCTGAACTGATGGGGCCTGGACCCCATACAGGAGGGCCAGCAGTACCCCTTTATTGACAGCCCCGAAAGCAGCAATAATGTATGTAGAATCTGGAATTCTCTTACTGAAAAGCTTATATGATCGTTTGTAATCAAAAATCACATTTCCCCTAATGGTCCCTATTGTACCATGCTCATGAAGAAGGCACATTAGCAATCCACACCTACTTAGTCATGACCATTTCTATTAAGCCCCCCATCCCCCCATTCAACACTGGCTTCATATGCAGTAAGAAATAGATGCAAGCATATACTCTTATGCCCGACAGTCAGAGAAAACAATGTAGAAGGAAAAAAAACAATAAATTTTATGATCATCAAATTCATCCTTCATGCACAAAGCATTGCAACTCTTTTATAACATTAATAATAGTATTATGCCCTCAATATATTTTTATAAGATTGCTTCCTTTAACATGTTGTACCATGAGGCTGCAGATCACTAGCCTCTGTGGAGCAGTTTCTGCCAGGGAAGGACTTTCTCTAGCTGTTCTGTTCCACATTAAGGACCCGTCCTGAGCACGAGGTCAGTGTTTCAGAAAATTAATTTCTGCGTTATACGAACAGTACTCATCATAACAGGTGAACAAATGGGGGATTTACTGTTATTGAAGAGAGAGAATGAGTCTGTTGCTCCACAAATCCAACAGCTTCACAACTCTCACTGGGGAGCTGTAGTTTAGTAGCAAACTGTAATTAAAATTATTCCTCATATATGAAACAGAAGCAGTGCTTTACAATAAAGCTAATAAACTGAGGTAATGCTAGTGTTAGCAAACAAGGAAGCCTAAAGTAAATATATATATATATATATATATATATATATCTATAATATATATATCTATAATATATACAGTATCTCACAAAAGTGAGTACACCCCTCACATTTTTGTAAATATTTTATTATATATTTTCATGTGACAACACTGAAGAAATGACACTTTGCTACAATGTAAAGTAGTGAGTGTACAACTTGTATAACAGTGTACATTTGCTGTCCCCTCAAAATAAATCAACACGCAGCCATTAATGTGTAATCCTCTGGCAACAAAGTGAGTACACCCCTAAGTGAAAATGTCCAAATTGGGCCCAAAATGTCAATATTTTGTGTGGCCACCATTATTTTCCAGCACTGCCTTAACCCTCTTGGACATGGAGTTCACCAGAGCTTCACAAGTTGCCACTGGAGTCCTCTTCCACTCCTCCATGATGACTTCATGGAGCTGGTGGATGTTAGAGACCTTGCGCTCCTTCACCTTCCGTTTGAGGATGCCCCACAGATGCTCAATAGGGTTTAGGTCTGGAAACATGCTTGGGCAGTCTATCACCTTTACCCTCAGCTTCTTTAGCAAGGCAGTGGTCATCTTGGAGGTGTGTTTGGGGTCGTTATCATGTTGGGATACTACCCTGCGGCCCAGTCTCCGAAGAGGGGATCATGCTCTGCTTCAGTATGTCACAGTACATGTTGGCATTCACGGTTCCCTCAATGAACTGTAGCTCCCCAGTGCTGGCAGCACTCATGCAGCCCCAGACCATGACACTCCCACCACCATGCTTGA
>BLSH010366113.1:511803-521941 GCA_018402905.1 Glandirana rugosa
GTGGAAGGGTGAAGTAATTTTGATAAACATGTGAGTTGACTTGACACTAATAATTGATTATCTTATTAGTCGAATCTGTTCGGAAAGGGTTCGAAAAGTGGAATCTCTTTGGGAACTCTGTTTAAAGTCCAGAGTCCCTTGGGGACGTTACGTGGACCCAGTTATACTTTTTACGGGGAATCAAACCACCAGTTTTACGGTAAGAAGCTCTGTCGTTCTACTAGTCGTCAAAGGTCGACAACCAAAACCTTTTCGCCACAACCGGGACCTTTCGACTTCCATGTTAGTCGACCCTTCCAGTTAGTCGGTGTCAAGTTCCTTGGGGATAGCTGTAGACCTTCTTGGAAGAAACTCTTATCGACCGAATCTGGAACGTGACTCACCTGTCATATTCCTGTCGAAATCCTATGAAACAAGTTACGATGGTAGACCGTCATATTCGATTGACCCAGGTGCATTGCAGGGGTTCCCTGAGACCTGAAATTTGTCTCAAGGGTTTCTCTAAGGTGAAAAGCTTGGGAAAGGCTTGTCTAAGCTGATTATTCTATTAGTTAATAATCACAGTTCAGTTGAGTGTACAAATAGTTTTAATGAAGTGGGAAGGTGGGCAGGGCAAAGAGCGAGAGTTGGATGCAACTTTAAAGTGATTGTAAAGTCTTGTTTTTTTAAAAAAAATAATAAACATGTCATACTTACCTCCTCTGTTGCAGTGGATTTGCACAGAGCAGCCTGGATCCTCCTTTTCTCGGGACCCTCTTCGCTGCTCCTGGCCCCTCCCTCCTGTCGAGTGCCCCCACAGCAAGCAGCTTGCTATGGGGGAACCCAAACCAAGCTGCAGCTCCGTGTGTCCATTCAGACACAGAACTGCCATTCAACCCCCCCCCTCCCCATCTCTCCTGAATGGCTAACAATGACGCAGCTACTGGGTCTTAGCCAATCAGGAGGGAGAGTCCTGAATGGCCGAGTGACTCTTGGACATCGCTGGACAGAGATGGGGCTCAGGTAAGTATTAAGGGGGCTGAGGGAGGCTGCTACACACAGAAGTCTTTCTATCTTAATGCATTAAGGTAAAAAACCTTCTGCCTTTACAACTCCTTTAATAAAAGAAAACAGCAGTCATCCAAACATGTTTAAAAGGTGCTTAAAGGACTATTACCCCTGACAGTGTCTGCCTATCAAGCTAGGGGCCACTCACACACATAAGATCAAAACCAGCCACATGTTAATACTGTCATGTCATGTCAATGGGTCCCTAAGATGCAAACCCAAAGATTATTCACACTATATTGTCACAAATATCTATATTTAGTTAGTTTACCTTTTCACGTATTTGTGCTCAGTTGCTTCTATTTTTTTCTTGGTACTGTTGATTCAAATATTCCGAGAACCTCCTCTGTAGCCATGATATGTGATGTCTGGGAAACAGGCATCCAAATGCAGTGTGTATAATACCCAGCCATTTGGAGGGCAGATGATTTCTTATTTTAAAGTGTTACTAAACCCAGGACCCTGAATTTACTATATCTGGTCTCCCACAGTACACAGAACATGGAAATGCAATTATTTTAGTAAATATAAACTGCTAAATACCTTTTCTTATCAGCAGTAAATAGCAGTCTTGTGACTTCTATCGGTGTCCAGAAGAGTCCTCTTTAATTAATCGTTCTTAATTAGGAACTCATTTTAATTGTTTTTAATTGATGTCAAAGAATGTCTGAAAATAGTTGAAAAATATTTGATTCACTACTTTTTTATATGCCTGAATATTTACATACAGATCTGAGTTGTGGAAAATCATCTTATCCAGGAATCTGGGCTAGCACAATTCTATGCAGAGTAGATAATTTTGCATACATATATACAGGAAAGTGTAAAAAAATTGAAGTTTGCAAATCAAAGGATGAAAGGAGTTATTTCAGTAGAACTGTATACAGTCCAAAGTCTACTGCTGACAACATTTTGTTAAAATGGTAAGTTTGAATTGTGCTAGTTAGATTGATATTTGCTTGAAAACAATTCACTCTATTTAATATATATATTTGTTTTTATTTAGTTATTTTTTTAGTGGGGGTGTATTTGTTTTCTAGGGTTGTTGACTATATTACATTAAAGGGTTGATTTAAAAAAATGTTACTCCCATTTTCCAACAGAATCAAATAATAAAAAAATGTTTGAATCCTGGGTGAAATTGTGTGAATCTTCTATATAAAAATAAAAAAATAGATCCCTAAGTGATCTTGGTATTTCTGTATTTTTTTATTCCATCCTTATCTGTAAATTGTTGCTTTCATTTAAAATATCTAAAATACTGAGACTTTTGTTTTTTACTGCACAAGAATAAGTCCAAGATTGAAAAGAGTAAAATGTACACCTAAGAACTATTTTAAGCCCAATGCAACCTTAAAAATCACAAAAAACTGCCTTACTTTTCCCTTTCCCATTGACTCGAAACCATTTTACTAAAATGTGGCAATATTATTCAAATGTTCCAATTTTTGCCCTCATTGTTTAGAAATAAAAGCTTTGGTTCTATTTATCCTTATTGAACAATTTGTCTGATTTGCAAGTCAACTGTATAAATATGGAGTTTGCCAATAAGAGAAAAGCAGTTTTGAACATATGTAATATATTTTTTGTTAATAGAATTAAAAAAACACATCATTGTGAAATAGCCATTAAAATGGAGCATTGTGACAAACTAATGTCAATCAAAACTACCTAGAAGAGGCAAAGAATGCAAAGGCTGTATAACAGTTACAGCTGTGGAGGTAATGGTTGCCCAAAACTCCCCTGAATTGAATGGCTTTGCTCGAAACATATATACTCTCCGTCTATTAGAAAAAACAAACATGATCTAGACTGACACATGATGTGTGTGTTCTGTGGACCTTTCAACTGGTGGATTTTAGTTACAATCACCTCTTAGTGACCTTGTGCAAGTCACTTCACGTTTCATGGGGGAAAAGAAAGTTTGTCAGATTTCCTCAGTCTTATAAAAGTAAAGCAAATAGAGAATGATTTTCCCTAGCAGTGTATAGTGCACTCCAGGGCAGTCTTTCTTTATTGTTCAAGCCAGGAGATACCTAGACATACTCTGAATAAATATATGTTCATCTGCAGCAGATCATCATGGTCAGCAGGGAAAGTTCCTCTGGGATTTTGTCTTTCTTTGGAGCATCGCAGAGAAGATGTGAGTGAAAGTACCTAGCTTCACCTTATGATGTTGTTTTATTTTATTTTATATATATATATATATATATATATATATATATATATGAGCTGCGCAAACTGCTATATAAATCCTGAATAATTAATAAATATATATACAGTATCTCACAAAAGTGAGTACACCCCTCACATTTTTGTAAATATTTTATTCTATCTTTTCATGTGACAACACTGAAGAAATTACACTTTGCTACAATGTAAAGTAGTGAGTGTACAGCTTGTATAACAGTGTAAATTTGCTGTCCCCTCAAAATAAGTCAACACGCAGCCATTAATGTCTAAACCTCTGGCAACAAAAGTGAGTACACCCCTAAGTGAAAATGTCCAAATTGTGCCCAAAGTGTCAATATTTTGTGTGGCCACCATTATTGTACAGCACTGCCTTAACCCTCTTGGGCATGGAGTTCACCAGAGCTGCACAGGTTGCCACTGGAGTTCTCTTCCACTCCTCCATGACGATATCACAGAGATGGTGGATGTGAGAGACCTTGCACTCCTCCATCTTCCATTTGAGGATGCCCCACAGATGCTCAATAGGGTTTAGGTCTGGAGACATGCTTGGCCAGTCCATCACCTTCACCCTCACCTTCTTTAGCAAGGCAGTGGTCGTCTTGGAGGTGTGTTTGGGGTCGTTATCAATTTGGAATACTGCCCTGTGGCCCAGTCTCTGAAGGGAGGGGATCATGCTCTGCTTCAGTATGGCACAGTACATGTTGGCATTCATGGTTCCCTCAATAAACTGTAGCTCCACAGTTCCGGCAGCACTCCCACTGCCATGTTTGACTGTAGGCAAGACCAACTTGTCTTTGTACTCCTCACCTGGTTGCCACCACACACGTTTGACACCATCTGAACCAAATAAGTTTATCTTGGTCTCATCAGACCACAGGACATGATTCCAGTAATCCATTAGTATGCTTGTCTTCAGCAAACTGTTTGCGGGGCTTTCTTGTGCATTATCTTTAGAAGAGACTTCCTTCTGGGATGACAGCCATGCAGACCAATTTGATGCAGTGTGCGGCGTATGGTCTGAGCACTGACAGGCTGACCCCCCCACCCCTTCAACCTCTGCAGCAATTCTGGCAGCACTCATACGTCTATTTCCCAAAGACAACCTCTTGATATGACGCTGAGCACGTGCACTCAACTTCTTTAGTCGACCATAGCGAGGCCTGTTCTGAGTGGAATCTGTCCTGTTAAACCATTGTATGGTCTTGGCCACCATGCTCCAGCTCAGTTTCAGGGTCTTGGCAATCTTCTTATAGCCTAGGCCATCTTTATGTAGAGCAACAACTCTTTTTTACAGATCCTCAGTGAGTTCTTTGCCATGTTGAACTTCCAGTGACCAGTATGAGAGAGTAAGAGCAATAACACCAAATGTAACACACCTGCTCCCTATTCACAACTGAGACCTTGTAACACTTATGAGTCACATGACGCAGGGGAGGGAAAATTGCTAATTGGGCCCAATTTGGACAGTTTCACTTAGGGGTGTACTCACTTTTGTTGCCAGTGGTTTAGACATGAATGGCTGTGTGTTGAGTTATTTTGAGGGGACAGCAAATTTATACTGTTATACAAGCTATACACTCACTACTTTACATTGTAGCAAAGTGTAATTTCTTCAGTGTTGTCACATGAAAAGATAGAATAAAATATTTACAAAAATGTGAGTGGTGTACTCAATTTTGTGAGATACTGTATACAGTGTATATATATAGTATATTTTGCTTTACAAAAGGTGCACCCATAACTTAAAATTCCAAGAGCAAAGTCTGAAAGGGGCCGATGTGTGTGTGTGTGAGACATTTTTCTAAAATTACATTTGCTTTATGTTATCATTTTAAATGTATCTAATGCTTATCACAGTTGTTCATTAATGAATATCTGGTTATGAGACCAGAGCGGTTGGCAATATTGTACTACAATACACATTGTAATTCAGGCTGTATTGAAAAAGCATTGGAGGCATATGCCTAGGGAAATGTGTGGGATAATTTAATAACATAAGGCAAAGAACAATAGGGTGTAGTAATTAAAAATTAGGTTTTATTAGATCACCCGCTTAAGTTGCTGGAAAATGTTTTGGGACTGGTAGCAATAGATTGAAAAAGTTCTTTATTATACACTCTGTGTGACGTGCCTAACCTTTTTTCAGGACTCCCCTTTCATTAGGTGGATCTGTTGTGAGGTTAATGCAGGTTAACCCAAGTAAATAGACACCCGTGATGCAAATTTTTTGGCATGAATTTGAGATAGCCTGTGTACTCTACAAGTACATTTTCAAGGAGACTTAATTTTAATTTATAACATAAATCAGCACAGCTCTTAGAGAAGCCCTGTTGGGATTTACAGATGCCCATGTACACAAACCATTTTTAAACCAATTGTCTGTTTTCCATCTGGAAAATGTAGTCAAATACTTTTTATATAAAATCTGCAGCACTCTATCACATGTATTCAGTTTTCCATTTAGTGATTTGTTTTATTTTACATCACTTTGATCCGGGAAATGAGAGCATCACTTGGGACATACAACTAGTTTGAAATAAGTAATGCACACTGTAAAGCAAGAGGATCTCTTGTGTGTGATTTCAAAAGCACAGAACAGAAGCTCTTGACTTTCCATGTCCAGGTGTCTTTACTGGAAAGTGTAGCAGTGAGCCACCAGTGATTTGAGCCAAGACCAAATGGAGCATTTGGCCCTTTGTTGAAATGAATTTAGATACCTTCCATACATATAAATTCTATTTGATGTAGATTTCAGCGACTTTAGGGATTAGATTCTATGAAATCTTTCCTCAGGCTTTCCAGTCATGTATGTTTTGTTGATTAAATCTCTGGAACACAGATTGAGTGATTTCAGACTGAAGTAACTAGATTTCCCTACAATCTTGTAAAGATATCCATAAAACATCGACCTTTCAAGAGGTTCTGAGGTCAGGTATGAGAACCTAAGGTATACTTCATAGGGAACAAATTATAAAATTGCCATGTTAACACAAAATAGTAGTGATACAATATATAAAAAAATCAAAATAAAATCCTTAAAGAAAGAAAAAGTTCCATGAGTGATGACAGTCCAATGATGAAGCTTATAAGTCACTCCAAAGGGATAAGGGAAATGGAGTGTTCATCATAGGTCCAATATACACCATTTTGATGTGAATACCACAGGAAAAAGGTGAATCACTCAGGTACGCCTTCATCATATAAAAATTAACGGCTGCTTACCAGAGAAAGTGGACTCTAAATTATACGATAAATAATAAGTGCAGCGCAACCCTGAATATATAATAATAAATTGAAATCCCTTCTAATAGTAACTCAGATCATAAGTCCAAAGGGAATCAGTGTCATAGAAAGTCCCAACTGTGGATATCTGCTCCACCTATGTGATAACTCCATGTGAAAGTTCGAAATTATAATCCAGTGTGTTCAGTAACCACCACCTCTAGACAGAATGCCTGCTCACCTCCCAGGTATGACCCCATTACAGAGTCAGAATCACCTGATACGGTGTCTTTTAGGATGATGTTGGAACACTTCTGCAGAGAATGCCCCTGAACCACGTTATTCCATTTCTGAGATCTCGATCATCCGTAAATAACCATAAAAACAAAATGGAAAACCATAGTGCTCTCTGCTTCAAATCATGTATTAAAAACTAAACACAGGGATTAAAAACACTCACATAAGTAAGTGAATAACAAGCATATCATCAGCTCACCATGCTGATACACAAGTACAAATGTCCTGGGTAACTCCTCCTTCCACCTGTATGCTCTACGCCACCCTATAGTGCTTCTTCAGGGCAAGCTTGCACTTGCTGAAGAAGCCATAGAGGGGCGTAACACGTTCAGGTGGGAGGAGTTGTTTCCCAGGACATTTGTACTTGTGTATCAGAGTGGTGAGCTGATTATATGCTTGCTATTCACTTACTTATGTGAGTGTTTTTAATCTCTGTGTTTTGTTTTTTTAATAAATTATTTGAAGCACAGAGCACTATGGTTTTCCATTTTGTTTTTATGGCCATTTACGGATGATCGAGTTTTCAAGTGGAATAACATGGTTCGGGGCGTTTTCTGCAGGAGTGTTCCAACATCATCCTAAAAGACACTGTATCCAGTGATTTTGACTCTGTAATGGGGTCATAGCCGGGAGGTGAGCAGGAATTCTGTCTAGAGGTGGTGGTTACTGAACACGCTGATTTATAATTTTGAACTTTCACATGGAGTTATCACATAGGTGGAGCAGATATCCACAATTGGGACTTTCTTTGACACTGATTCATATTGGACTTTGGAATTTGGAATATTGGAAATTGAGTTACTATTATAAGTGATTTGAATTTTTTATTATATATTCACGATTGTGTTGCACTTATTACTTGTATTATAATTTTTGAAGAATATAGAGTCACTGGTGGACATGCTCTAACAAGTTTTGGCAGCAATCACGGTAGGCCTTGAGTACAGGCCAATGGCTAGAATTGATAGATTATATGTTATATATTATCAAATAGTTTTTGCACATAGTTTAGGACATATTTGTGCTGATTATATATTGTTTCATTCTAAATTATAAGTGTCATAAATTACTTTCTTCATTTGCTATTCACATCAGTGGTGTGCATTGGACTTATGATGAACACTGGATTTCCCTTATCCTATTGAAGTGACTTACAGTCAGGTCCATAAATATTGGGAAATCGACACAATTCTATTCTTTTTGGCTCTATACACCACCACAATGGATTTGAAATGAAACAACAAGATGTGCTTTAACTGCAGACTTTCAGCTTTAATTTGAGGGTATTTACATCCAAATCAGATGTGAATACAGAGGGTTCACCACAAGATGTAAACCATTGGTGAGCCTCAAAAACAGGAAGACCAGATTAGAGTTTGCCAAACAACATCTAAAATGCCTTCACAGTTCTGGGACAACATCCTATGGACAGATGAGACCAAGATCAACTTGTACCAAAGTGATGGGAAGAGAAGAGTATGGAGAAGGAAAGGAACTGCTGATGATCCAAAGCATACCACCTCATCAGTGAAGCATGGTGGTGATAATGTCAAGGCGTGGGCATGTATGGCTGTCAATGGAATTGGTTCTCTTGTATTTATTGATGATGTGACTGCTGACAAAAGCAGCAGGATGAATTATGAAGTGTTTCGGGCAATATTATCTGCTCATATTCAGCCAAATGCTTCAGAACTCATTGGACGGTGATTCACAGTGCAGATGGACAATGACCCGAAGCATACTGCGAAAGCAACCAAAGAGTTTTTTAAGGGAAAGAAGTGGAATGTTATGCAATGGCCAAGTCAATCGCCTGACCTGAATCCAATTGAGCATGCATTTCACTTGCTGAAGACAATACTGAAGGGAAAATGCCCCAAGAACAAGCAGGAACTGAAGACAGTTGCAGTAGATGCCTGGCAGAGCATCACCAGGGATGAAACCCAGCGTCTGGAGATGTCTATGCATTTCAGACTTCAGGCTGTAATTGACTGCAAAGGATTTGCAACCAAATATTAAAAAGTGAAGGTTTGATTTATGATTGTTAATCTGTCCCATTACTTTTGGTCCCTTAAAAAGTGGGAGGCACATATACACACTGTTGTAATTCCTACACCGTTCACCTGATTTAGATGTAAATACCCTCAAATTAAAGCTGAAGGTCTGCAGTTAAAGCACATATTGTTCATTTCATTTCAAATTCATTGTGGTGGTGTATAGAGCCAAAAAGATTAGAATTGTGTCAATGCCCCAATATTTATGGACCTGATTGTATAAGCTTCATCATTGGACCATCATCACCCATGGGACTTTTTCTTTCTTTAACCACTTGCCGACCGTCAATCGGCAATTGACGGCGGCAAAGTGGCTCTGTAACGCGGATCGCCGTCATATGAGGCGCGCCCGCGTGCTCACTGTGTCCGGGGAGGGCCGGGGAGCGGGTGCGGCGGCTTCGATTGCCGCCGGCTACCCGTGATGGCCCCCCCGGAGCGAAGGAGCGGAGGTCCGTGTAAGTAAACAGTCCGTGTAAGTAAACACGGACCTCCGCTCTGTGAAGGGGGAAGGGCTGTGATCACAGCCTTCCTGTACATGAAGGCTGTGACCACTTCCCTTCCCCAGCTAGGGCAGTCCTCCCACAGTTAGAACACGCCCAGGGAACATACTTAACCCTTAGAGCGCCCCCTGCAGGTTAACCCCTTCACTGCCAATGGCATTTACACAGTAATCAGTGCATTTTTATAGCACTGATCGCTGTATAAATGCCAATGGTCCCAAAAAAGTGTCAAAATGGTCCGACATGTCCGCTGAAATATCGCAGTACCGCAAAAAATCGCAGATCGCCGCCATTATTAGTAAAAAATAGAAAAAAAATAAAAACCCCAAAAATCAATAAACGCCAATTGCGATTTTTTTTATCGCAAATATGTGGAAGAATATAAATCGGCCAAAAACGGTGAAAAAAAATGTTTTTTTATATTTTTTTTTTTGGATTTGTATTTTAGCAAAAAGTAAGAAATTTGGGTTTTTTTTGCAAAATTGTCGCTCTTCTTTTGTTTATAGCGGCGATCAGAAATGACGCAGAGGGGATCAAATACCACCAAAAGAAAGCTCTATTTGTGGGAAAAAAAGGACGCAAATTTTGTTTGGGTACAACGTCGCACGACTGCGCAATTGTCAGTTAAAGCGACGCAGCGCTGAATCGCAAAAAGGGCTCCGGTCCTAAAGCTGGAAATCCTTCCGGTCCTTAAGTGGTTAAGGACTTTATTTTGATTTATTATATATTGTATCCATCACTATTTTGTGTTAGCGCTGCAATTTTGTATTTTGTTTGTTGTTCACAATCACATCCTAATTGTTGTTGCCAGCTGCTTATTGTTCTGGC
>BLSH010366113.1:533040-548182 GCA_018402905.1 Glandirana rugosa
ATGTATATTGTGATAAAATAAAAGAAAGATATAGTTAAGGTGACTACATATCACTCTTCGTCTAGGGTTTGTAGGAGTGAGGGAACCCGAACGATTTTTGAAATGTCCGGGTCCGGGTCCGTGCCACGGACACCCGAAAGTTCGGTACGGACCCGAACGTTACAGTCCGGGTTCGCTCAACACTAATGAACAGTGACATAGCTGTTTTATTTGCTATTTTACTTGTTTTATAGAATGTAAGTAAATGTGAAATCTTGAAATCGAGGGTGTGTTTGGCCCTGAAGCAGAAAATGCAAAATACTTCCAAAAGAATTCACAATCAGCCTATGAATACAGATCAGCTCAGAAGGCAAGAAGTAACCCACGGGGCCTCCAGACTCCTGTGGAGTGAGGATGTTTGGGATCTGCTTCTCACTATACATCAGTGGAATTGATATAGAAAGAAAATAAAATAGTGTTATATGTAATAATGTGCTCAGGAAAAACACCCGTCCTTAAAAATTATTTGGAGAATGGAAGCATGTGGATGGACATATAAGAGTCTCGACATAAGAGGGAGTACCCACAGAAAATGCATGTCTGTTGCCTGTTGTTGCTAAAACTGTCACCATCCAGGGATACTATAGACGTATATGAGTACCACAAATCTCAGCAGACACATCTCATAGAATGGGAGCAACTATTGGCTGTTGAACTTTTTTAGCCAGTAGCCTATTGTTTCTCTGAGATGAAGGTGGTAATTTAGTGTACAGTGCATATTGATGTGTTTGTTGGATATACTGAAAGTGTGTATATGCCTGTCAGATAGAGTAGTGGTCTTCACATAAACAAATCATGCATATGGAAAGGGTTCTTAGCTGTAAAAGCTGCAAAATTGTAGCACAGTCTTCCACAAAGGCTAATTCTAGCTGTTTCAAAATATTTTTTTAAAGGCATTCCAAAAAAATAAATAAATAAATTACTACAAAAATATTTACACTGCTTTCACACTGGAGCGTTTTACAGACGTTATTTAGCTAAAAATAGCATCTGTAAAGCGCCTCAAAAGTCCCCCCAATCCACCCCAATGTGAAAGCCCTGAGTGCTTTCACACTGGGGCAGTGCGCTTGCGGGACGTTACAAAAAGTCCTGCAAGCAGCATCTTTGGGGCGGTGAGGGGAGCGGTAATATACCGCTCCTCTACCGCCCCTGCCATTGAAATGCATGGTAAGCGCTGCCGAAGTGGCTGCACACCGCCTCGGTAGCGCTGAGCACCGGCACTTTTAACCCCTTTTTAACGCCTTGTGGGGGGTTAAAAGCACGGCGCTCCCGCCCACATAGCGGAGCCATATCGCTGGTAAAACTCTGCTAAAACTAGCGGGGTTTTACCGCGACCGCGGGTCCCGCTCCAGTGTGAAAGTAGCCTTAAAGAGGTAGCAATGTAAATGTTGATCCAGGTAGTTGTCCAATTGTCTTTGGGGATGAGAAACAGATTTCTGATCTCTATTAGGCTTCATGCATACAGGACGTTTTTTGACTGTTTTTCAGCAGCAGTTTTCAGCTGCGGACGTTTTTTTCTACAGTCAATAAACCCTCCATCATGTTATCCTATGTGTTTATGCACACATAGGCTGTTATCAACTGTTTTTAGCAGTGACGTTTTTGAGCTGTAAAAAAAAAAAACAAGACCAGAGGGTTCTGAGTGACGTTTTTCAGTTGTAAAAACATTCAAATGCTCAAAAGCGCGGCTAAACGTCGATCCCCAATGTTTTTGGATGTTTTAGATCAATTGAGGAAAAAAAAAACGCTGGCCCTTTAAAAACGCAAAACAAATCCGAAAAAACACCGGTAATATAACGCTAATAACAGCTGAAAAAATCACTGATAAGCTACTGACGCTTTTTGGACGCTTTTTTAACGCCCTGTGTGCATGAAGCCTTGGAGTTAAATGTACTCCGATTTACAAGGGAGTTTGGCCTCCATGCATCTATTTTTCTAATTTAATTTGACTTTATTATTTTTTTTATGCTTGCTGTTCCAGAATTTGTAACTGCGTTTGAAGTGTATTTTTGCTTTTGTAGTTAAATTTGAGACCCCCTACCATATGTTTGTTCTATGTTCCCATTTTAAACAACATACCTAAAAATAATTTAAAAAATAATAATAAAAAAAAAATTTGAAACAGGTTTATACACAAGGCTTTATAGGCAACATCTATTATTCAGAATAGCTAGAAATGTGCAATTAGGAGACAGATTTCAGCCAACCACTGATGAAGCGATTTTCTTTGTAGGAAAGAAAATTGCTTAATTCCCCCATCAACATAGTCAGTGTTAATGGGGGAATCCCTCCCATGGAGCTATTGTGTTCTCCCGGTAGGGAGAACACACAGTGATTATTGCTAGCATCTATAGCCACTGGCAATATTGCATGAAAAGTCCAACAGGGAGGTTGTACCCTAGTTGATTGATCAATCAACTTGGGTAAAATCAGCCGCACCATACATGGTTCAAATCGGGGCCGGTCCTTGCTAAACCAGCCAATTTTTGAACCATCTATGGCTGGCCTGGCTTTAGAAACATTTCTTTAAGTGTAATAACATGCAATGTAGCACCCAGGGATTGAGATCTTTAACTCTTTGTTAGGAAAAACAGTCCAGCACATCTAGCTTACAACTGATAATGGAGATCTGCTAGCAAAGCAAAAAACAGGTAGGCAAACCTGACTCCCCACCCCCCTCTTAAAGCTTTTGTTACCCCAACACTTCATATTGATACACTTGATATGTGCCTGCTGTACCAAGTACTTGTATGAGAAAGTATTCTGTTCTTTTTGTATTGCTTCCTTTGTGTGAAATCCCAGATGTTCTTGCTAGTCCCCTTGCTTTCCTATTAAAAACTGACCACACTAAGCAGGAGAGCACACCATGGTCAGTTCTTTAGCTATGCTGGGGACTCAGTGTACTCTCAGACTTGTCCTGACATGCCCCTACTGAGCAAGCATTCATTGTGCTGATGCCTCTCCTCCCCCACGGCTCTTATACAGCTTAACAAAGGGAATGTGATCACTTACAAAAAGGAAAAAAAAAAAGATATTTAAAACTGTTTTTTTTATCTATACAAAAACGGTTTGCCTTTCATTTCTATTTTAAACGGAATGGGTTGTTTTACAAGGTGATTGTTTACAAAAGACATTACATAGAAAGGGAATGCTATGTAGGATATTTAACCACTTCAGCCCCAGAAGGATTTTCCCCCTTAATGACCAGGCCATTTTTTGCGATACGGCACTGCACTGGTTTAACTGACAACTGCGCGGTCTTGCAGCGCTGTACCTAAACAAAATTGATGACCTTTTTTCCCACAAATAGCTTACTTTTGGTGGTATTTGATCACCTCTGCTGTGTTTATTTTTTTCACTATAAACAAAAAAAGACCGAATATTTAAAAAATATATGTATTTTTTACTTTCTGCTATAATACATTTCCAAAAAAATATATAAAAAACAAATATATTTATCAGTTTAGGTCAATATGTATTCTTCTACATATTTTTGGTAAAAAAATTGCAATAAGCCTATATTGATTGGTTTGCCCAACAGTTATCGCTTCCACAAAATATGGGATAGATTTATGGACTTTTATTTTATTTTTTTAATATTTTTACTGGTAATGGCAGCAATCTGCGATTTTTAGCGGGACTGCGACATTGCGGTGGACAAATCTGACCCCAAGTGACACTTTTTGGGGACCAGTAACATTTTTACATTGATCATTGCTATAAAAATGCACTTATCAATATATAAATGACACTGGCAGGGAAGGGGTTAACGCTAGGGGGCGATCAATGTGTTAACTGTGTTCCCCAGGTGTGTTCTAACTGTGTGGGGGCTGGGCTGCCTGGGAAAACAAAGAGATCGCTGTTCCTGATCACTAGGAACAGCAGATCTCTGAGTTGTCCCCTGTCAGAGCGGGGATCCACCTTGTTTCTCTGTACCGTGATTGCGGGTGGCTGGCGAAATCGAGTCTGTGGGAACCACTCATGTGCCGTGTAGTGGGGGCACGCGCACCCACAATTTCCAATGCACAGACTGCTACATGGGTACGGCGGTTCGTGCAGGAGAGGCGACCCGCCGCCATGTATATACAGTGGCTGGTCGGCAAGTGGTTAAGCAAGTAAAAAGGTAAGCAACCATTTCCAAATGTATTATTTTAAAATTATGCTATTTTTAAAAAAAGTGTAACAAATATAATGTAAGGGTTATCCCAATTAAGCTGTTGTGAGTTTTTCCTTGTCTGCTGGCCATCTCTTTCCATAATGTCCTGGATTCCCTGTATACTCCTGCCATAGCCCCAGCATCATGCATGCGTGAGTCAGCTGAATTATTTGAACACAGCATCAGCCACTCGCTTCTTGACAATGCACAGGCATTACTTGATTCTGATTTTGGTTTCGGAGGTTGAGGAAGGGAGTAACATGAGCCTACAGAGAGGGGAGAACACTGATAAACAACAAATTGGCAGTCATATTCCCCCAGCTGCAGCGTATTGCCAAGTTGGCTCCAGTGATGATGAGGATGGAGGGAATGATGGTGATGAGGTCACTGATGTGACTTGGGTGCCTGATCGAGCAGAGGAGGAAAGTGAGGGGGAGGCACAACCCCAACGAGGCAGGAGGTCCTCCAGAGGCAGCCATCATGGAAAAGTAGATGGCAGCCACCCTATTCCATCAGATTGTGGAGCTGTTAACTCCCGACACACTTCCCACAGCTCAGCTGTATGGGCCTTTTTAGCATATGTGCAACTGATGGCACTGTTACAATTTGCAATTTCTGCCACAAGCATATCAAGCATTGCAAAAAACATCAGCCATTTGGTTACCACATGCTTGCAAAGGCATTTAACCTCCCACCATTGGCAAGAGCACCTGAAAGCCACACAAAAGGGATACCATTCTCCTCAGAATGAGTTTGCCACTAAACCCAAACCATTCCTTAATGGCCTTACTGGTAAGTCAGTAATGGTGAAACTGAAGTGGGGCATGAAATACAAGGGATACCTGGTCTCTGTGGATGACTACATGAACTTGCAGCTTGCCAATAAAGAAGAGTATATTGATGGGGCTTTGTCTGGACATCTTGGAGAAGTTCTAAAAAGGTGTAATAATTTATTTTATATACAAGGAGTAGAAGAGGAGGAAAAATATTTTTGGGATGAGAGCAATTTCCAAATTAGTTTTGTAAATTTATTTTGATACTTCTCTTTTGAGGGTATTGTTGGGCATTGTTTTTGTATGTTTTATTAAGAAAAATAAACAGATTTTTTTTTCAAGAGTACCTCTATAGGGTTACAGTGTGAATGCACCACCAACACCCAAAGCCCAATTTTTCCGGACTTGTTACTTAAGTCTGAAAAAAAGAGACACCAGACTTTTTCTAAAAAAAAAATTGTTAATCTTGGCATGCGTGTACTATAATTTGACTTCTTCACATAAGGCTTGCTTACTGTGGTGCAAAAATGTGTTATTTCTAGCCACAGTCTGCCAAAGAGACACCAGAATCTATCCAAAAAATTCCTAATCTTGTTCCGAGTGCACTAAATTGTGGCCTCATCATACAGACTGGCTCCTCAAGCAGTTGTTTACAAAATAAAGAAATCTTGCAGGTAAAATCAATTTTAGGCTGGGTGCACACCTATGCAAATTGGACGTGGGTTTCCTCGCATCCAATTCGCATAGCAGGAGATTGTGACTGGCTCTCTATGGAGCCCTGTGCGTCTTTTGGTCCATTTCAGGTCCGAATGCAGCCCAAAATTCGGGCTGAAATTGCACCTTATATGGTGAATGAAGACGCACCGGACTCCTGCTGTGAGCCGGAGCGTGCTGAGATGTGAACCCAGCCTAAATGTAATTTTTTTCTTTATATATGTTAGTTTTGCTGCAGCAGGTTCTATACACAGTACAGATGTAGACTAAAGGAACTGCGCAGGCACTATAGTTCAAGTCATTTTTCAATTTTATTGTTTCACTTTAAGGCCTCATACACATGGGCGTTTGCAGAAAAATAAGCAAAACGCCGGGCCTGACGTCAGGGGAAAAAAACTGACGTTTTGCTTGGCGTTTTGCATTGACGTCAATGGACGTTTTTTCAAGCCAGCTTTTTGCGGCGTTTTCTGCCTCTATTCAAAATCAATGGTTCCCTATGGGAGCCCATTGATTTGAATAGAAGCCGCACCAGAAGTCGGACCGCGGCGATCCGACTTGCGGCGCGACTTATGTGCCGTGTCTTAAAGGGGAACCTCCACAAAAAAATTTGCGTGGGGTCCCCCCCAGAGCATACCAGGCTCTTCGATCTGGCAGGGATTTTAAGAGGAGCCCCCACGCCGAAAAAAAACGGCGTAGAGTCCCCCCAAAATCCATACCAGACCCTTATCCGAGCACGCAGCCTGGCAGGCCAGGAAAGGGGGTGGGGACGAGCAAGCGCCCCCCCTCCTGGACCGCATGCCCTCAACATGGGGAGTATGGGTTCTTTGGGGCGGGGGGCACTGCGCCCCCCACCCCAAAGCACCTTGTCCCCATGTTGATGGGGACAAGAGCCTCTTCCCGACAACCCTGGCCGTTGGTTGTCGGGGTCTGCAGGCGGGGGCTTATCGGAATCTGGAAGCCCCCTTTAACAAGGGGGCCCCCAGATGCCGGGCCCCCCACCCTATGTAAATGAGTATGGGGTACATCGTACCCCTACCCATTTACCTGGGGGGAAAAGTGTACAAAAAAAACACGACACAGCTTTTTAAAATATTTTATTAAATCTGCTCCGGCATCTTCTCCCCTCTCTTCTTTCTTCGGCTCTTTTGCGGGGTCTTCTGTCTTCTGAGGGGTCTTCTGCGGGGTTCTTCTGCGGGGTTCTTCAGCTCTTTTGCTGCTGTCTCCCCGACTTCCTTCTCCTCCCGCCACCGCCGCCGCCTCTTCTCCTTCTTCTTCTCCTTCTTCTCCTTCTTCTTCCCCTTCTTCTGGAGATGTTGACTCGTCGCTCTCTTCCACTCGAATGCCGGGTCCGTGCTGCGCGGTTGCCTTATATTGGCATGGGGGCGGGGCCACACAATGACGTCATCATTAGCCCCACCCACATGATGGCACATCATGGGGCGGGGCTGTGATGTGATGCCCCGCCCCAGGATGTGACATCATGTGGGTGGGGCTAATGATGACGTCATCGTGTGGCCCCGCCCCCATGCCAATATAAGGCAACCGCGCAGCACGGACCCGGCATTCGAGTGGAAGAGAGCGACGAGTCAACATCTCCAGAAGAAGGGGAAGAAGAAGGAGAAGAAGGAGAAGAAGAAGGAGAAGAAGAAGGAGAAGAAGAAGGAGAAGAAGGAGAAGAAGAAGGAGAAGAAGCGGCGGCGGCGGGAGGAGAAGGAAGTCGGGGAGACAGCAGCAAAAGAGCTGAAGAACCCCGCAGAAGACCCCTCAGAAGACAGAAGACCCCGCAAAAGAGCCGAAGAAAGAAGAGAGGGGAGAAGATGCCGGAGCGGATTTAATAAAATATTTTAAAAAGCTGTGTCGTGTTTTTTTTTTGTACACTTTTTCCCCCCAGGTAAATGGGTAGGGGTACGATGTACCCCATACTCATTTACATAGGGTGGGGGGCCCGGCATCTGCGGGCCCCCTTGTTAAAGGGGGCTTCCAGATTCCGATAAGCCCCCGCTCGCAGACCCCGACAACCAACGGCCAGGAGAGTGCCCCCCCTGCCCCAAAGCACCCATACTCCCCATGTTGAGGGCATGCGGCCTGGTACGGTCCAGGGGGGGGGGCGCTTGCTCGTCCCCACCCCCTTTCCTGGCCTGCCAGGCTGCATGCTCGGATAAGGGTCTGGTATGGATTTTGGGGGGGACCCTACGCCGTTTTTTTTCGGCGTGGGGGCTCCTCTTAAAATCCCTGCCAGATCGAAGAGCCTGGTATGCTCTGGGGGGAACCCCACGCAATTTTTTTGCGGGGGTTCCCCTTTAAGACACGGCACACAAGTCGCGCCGCAAGTCGGATCGCCGCGATCCGACTTCTGGTGCGGCTTCTATTCAAATCAATGGGCTCCCATAGGGAACCATTGATTTTGAATAGAACGCCTGACGAGGCTTAACGCTGTGTATACAACGTTAAGCAACGTTATTGAGCGTTTTGCCGGCCCGGCGTCAAGAAACGCCATGACGCTGCAGCTTCGGAACGCACTGGTCCCGCATTCTAGCTACAGCTCACTAACGCCGACGCCCTCTACTGCCCACAAACGCCAGCGTTTTTAGAGGGCCATTGAATAACATGGAGAGCTGCAAAAAACGCCTACAAACGCCGGCGGCCAAAACGCCCGTGTGTATGAGGCCTTAGCATCATTAAAATCACTGCCCCTTTAAAAACTATCTATTTTTAAAAATGTTTGCATTGATACATGTCCCCCAGGCAGTGCCCGGCCCATGTATCCTTTTTATAGTCAAAAACTTCCATATTTGGGGTTAAACAAAATTGTGGAAAGTAAAGTTTTCCTTTAAACATGACCATCGTTCTTAATTTAAATACATTTCTTTATTGTTGCATTTAAGACTAAGCACATCCGTTCAGTAAAATTCAGGCTTAGCCCACACAAGACTTAAGCCTCGTACTCACAGTTTGATTGTCGTACAACCGCACTTCTGATTTTTGTCAAAAGCGTGAGTCCATGATTTTGTAAAGCATACTGACTATCCGAAAATCGTCGTTCGACCGAACTCAACGTCAGAAGTGATGTCATGTTTTGCATATTTTTTGCATCTTTTTTTCCTTTCTGAGCATGTGTAGTTTCTGTCGTACAATATTTTGCGTACGAAAACTGTACTAACGGAACAAAAATCGGACGTGGCGTTGTCGTACGACAAAAATTTACTAGTCTGCACATCCAGCTTTTGTCTGACGAAAAATGTCAATCGGCTGTCGAAAGGAGCGTACTAACAATTCCTGTCCGAATTTTGCATCGTGTGTATGGGCCTTATGTTTAGAGACCCATGCAATCTTCTGACTAAAACATAAATACATGTCAGCTCTGTATCTAAACTTTCTCAATCAACATTACTGGTGCTTTCATTATGCTGTTCACTGTTTTCTTCTATATTATTTTCTTCTAGGTGCCTTCATAAATGTGTTCAGGTCAGAAAAGAAGATGTGGGTAGGAGCAGAGTAGGGAACATATATTTCTTCCATAATAAAAACCTGTTTTAACCATAAAGAAGTCTACAGCTGAAAAAAATAAAAATTTACAGCAGTTATTCAGGCTGTGAAATGGAACGTGGAGGTGAATTGGATGACTGTCATGGGATTGGATTTGCTCATCACTGCTTTGAGATCACATATTACATGCTGAGTAGTATTCTAGTAGCAGTAGTAGTCTAATCTTCATTGTGACTTTCATTTTCTAGTTGGCTATACCAATCATTTAAATGGACCTGAATTCCAACCTGTAAAAATAACAGGGTGACTGGGTTGAACCAATGATGACCCACCATCAGTCACTAATTACTGATTGAGCACAGGCTGCACTCGCTGATTACTGGCTCCAAGTTGGCCACACTCACTAAACTTGGCTGCACTCATATTATTTAACCACACAACAAACAAGGAAGAGTATTGCTCCAAAACACAACAACGTACCATCAAAAGGTCATCACACTTACTCCATGCCTTCCCTATATAACTCTTGTGTATAAGTTGGCTGTTTAGATTATGTGACTGCAAATGTCAGCAGTAAAAACAGAAATATACCATGTTAAATGTGTGAAAATACCTGTGAAATGTTTTTGTATATATATATATATATATATATATATATATATATATATACTGGTCGTGCCTACAAAGTTTGGTGAATCATATCAGAAAGCAAACAAAACAGAAGATATAAAACAATTACCTTTATTGGCATTCAAAATAATCATCATCCTTCACAAAACACTTTTGGCAACGTTCATAAAGCTTTCAGAGAACTGTCAGCAAAGACCTCTTTAGGCGATTGCAGAACCTCTGTCACACATTCTTGGATTTTCGCCACTTCCGCAAAAGTGCGGCTTTCCTGGCGCTATTCAGGCGTCAAAACAGAAAGAAGTTCACAGGCGCTAGATCAGGGGAGTACGGTAGATGATCAAGAACAGGTACGCAGTGCTGAGCCAAAAATTGGCGCACACAGACTGCATTATTGTGCAGCAACATCCACTGTCCAGTCCTGTGCAACTGTGGCCGAACACAGTGGATGCGTTGTAGCAACCATTTCAAACCGTCCTCATAGAATGCAGCGTTTGACCGGTAACAACAAATCTCTTGTGGATGATGCCATCGTTGTCGAACAAGGTGATCAACATTGTCATGACTTTGGATTCTTTGGGTCGCGAGGAAGACGGTAAACGTCATTCCATCGATTGCCGCTTGGATTCCAGAGCGAACTGGTAGCACCAGGTCTTATCCCCAGTGATGATGGTTCACAGAAAGGATGGATCCTGGTCACACATGGTAATAAAATCCATCCCATACACTTGCACCAACATTTCATGTGTCTCCATCACCGTTTTCCACAATGTGTAGCAGAAGTTAATGTTCACTCGTTGCTCCATTGCACTACCTCTCACACTGACTATGTTGAATTGCCCGCAGGGGGTTTACCCTGACAGTCATGTGTACTCCATGCTAGCTATCGCTTCTCGACGTGTCTCTGGATAGCCACGTGCATGCACACGCACCTGGTCCATGTTGCCGTTGCCAAACTTTTTTAGTAACCTGTATGCAACTGTATGTACTGTATGTGCAGGCATATCAAGTAGTCACTTCTAAGTTTCCATGAGATCATTTTTTTGAAAATTGAAATATTGAAGGGATGTAACAATGAAATTTACTAAGACTGGAACAGCTGTGCATGCCAACCAATCAGCTTCTAGCTTTCATTTTCAACGTTTAACTGAACAAGCTGACGATAGAAGCTGATTGGTTACTGTGCACAGCTGCTCCAGATTCTGTCTGCTCTGATTTTAGCAAATGTGTCTCATGGAGTTTTCAAGTGACTTGACATGACTATGAAAAAAATTGAATTAATAGCAATACTATAAGCTCATTAAAACTTTAAGCTTGACTGCAATTGCTTGTTAGTGTATAAGAAAATCAGTTCAAATTCATATAAATTACTCGTTTGACCTGCCAAAGGATCTGTAATTCCATTCAAGCAGCTTTGTAATTCGCACACCATTGTCACACTGCATGGGTAGGCAGGTGACACCCTATTGCCTATTTCAGTTTTTGCAGCTTTCTGTGTTACCTGTCTATTCACTAAAGCTGGCCTTAGATGTATCGAAATTCAGCCAGTTCAGCAGGGATTGGTCGAATTCCGATCCACCTATGGCTGTTTCTGTTCGAGAGTAGTCAACCTAGTGATCAACTCTTCTCGAACTCTTCTCGAAAATGTGTGTTCGATCAGCACATGCAGTCAGCCAGCTGCAGAGCTGATCAATATTTTCTGACAGTGGAGGAGTTCCTGCTGTCAGAATACAATAGCACAGCAGGAAGGATTCCTCTGTACCCTCCTAGATAGGTGCTAGGATTAGGTAACTTTAGTTCTGGCTCACTGTATCCTGTGGAGCTCAAGTTCATTGTTAGGCCAATTTAGTTTTGCCTCACTGTAACCAGTGTGGCTGTGTTGATTGTCTTGGTCTGTTCTCTGTTTCAATAGTTGCAGGATTTACTGCTTTCCCCAATTAATCCAGAAAGCCTTGGAAATTAGTGGGCGGGAAGAGCTCAATCAGTTGCTAAATATTCATGCAGCCCTGGCCAATCCCTGGGGATGTCACCCATATTGTAGCTGGGAGCCTGTATAAATACTCTGGGACAGAGAGCAGTGGGGTCTTTTTCCCCAGAAGGAAATCACCCCCTAAGGGGGGCTGCTTGACCCCTTAGGCCACCCTGGCGTGTGCCTGCAAGATGTCAAGGCTTCAGGTGGGCTAACTGGAGGCCTGCTTTGCTGGAATCTGCAGAAAGCTGACCGAGGGACTGTCGTGTGAGGCTTTAGTCTGGTATCACAGGGATAATGTGTTTCAAGGATATTGGAAGGAGACAACCAATTTTCCAAGGACATTTGTGAGCACAGACTGGAGAACAAGATCCTAGAGACTGTGAGCTGAGGCCATCCCTCGTGTGTTAGAGACAGCTGTGTGTGTAAAGGGGATGTAGTGTCCATTGTCCTTAAGAGCTTAGTCTATTTAATTCTCAGTGAAAGGACTTTGCTTAGACTGTCCAGCAGAGGAAAATTAATCTCCTCAACTTTGCTACAGGCTCATAGTTCTATAGAAGATAAGTGTCCTCCTATCTGTACATAGTTCTCAATTCCATAACCCCATCCAAGTTACCTAAAAATAAAAACACCAAAAATAAAATTCTTGGATTGGTCCATGAGCCAAAGAGTGCCCGTGACCATGTGCCTGGCTGCAGGGCAACTATTGGGGAAAGGACAATCTTCCAAGCAGCTCCTACCAGGGTAGCACTGCTCCTTCATCCACCTGGAATGTGTGGATGGGAGAATCCATTTGTTTGTCATCTATGGCCAGCTTTAGTTATGATTGAGCATCATCAAACTGGTGATGTATTGTCCAGTGTGCAGACAAGTGACACAGAAGTTGCAAAACTGGAGTGACCTTCCTGGCTATGTAGTGTTTTAGAGGCTAAACTTTTTTGTTTAGCTTTGGATAGGGTAGAGGAGGATTAGAGCCCCTGTTAAGTTTTTATTGCTGTCTGTATTCCTGTTGGAGAGATTCACTCTCCTCACATGTGGTGCCCGCTGAAGAGCGATATGTATTGGATTGCTCTTCAGGGGGCATTTGACAGATGGTAAAGAGGCGCTATATTGCCTCCTTTCTACCAGTTGTAATTTCTTAAACCCTACACTAGCGTGCTGCACAAGTGCATATTGCACGCAATTGTGGAGCGTTTGTGGGGTGTTCCCATTCAGTTTAATGCAACGTGTTTGGTAATGCCTGTCGAATGTAACGACAGGGATAATTTGAACTGGACTGCAGTTGTGGCATGTGTACACTCCCCTCTGCTGCCTTTGTAGATTAAGGAGGAACAGTTGGAGTGCAGTAAAAAAAATGCAGCTCAACCACACGTTTTTACCACCCCCTAGCTACAAGTTTAAACAAGGCATTTTTGTCTTGAACTAGGTGACTACTGTCCTTAAGACATAAAGTGATAGGAAATCTAAAGATTTTCAGTTGTCATCTGAACAGGAGATGAGGGTAAATCTTCAAACACGGATGGGAGGGAGGGAAGGAAGGAAAGGGGAAGGGGAAGGGAAAGGGGAAGGAAAGGAAAGGAAAGTCTATGCACAGGATTACAAGGATTACAGGATCACAGGATTATATGTAACATATGAACTCTGTAGTATTTTTTTGCCACTCTCGATCCCAGAAAGCGGCTTGTGTGTCTGTACACCAGGAGCATTTTCATCTGTGCCCTGACACTCCAGATAATTAGGACCTGTCAGAAGGAGAAGGCAGAACCAGAGTTTGCCTGGTCACCTTTGTGAGTGATAATGGAACAACTTTGACAAGGAGGAATGCATGATGGAGCATCTTCTGTACAGGTCTAACATTAGGTCTGGTGACAGTGCATGAGCAGAGCAAGGAGGACTGGAGGACAGCACTTCTGAAGATTGTCGCTGTACGCCATATCATCCTAAATATGCGTTAAGTCAAACCAAGCTGATGAATTTAGCTATAAGAACAAGCAAACCCTTGCAGGCTTGTCTGAACTGCCTTTAAAAAAACACAAATCTTAAAATATCCAATAGTTTATATAAAAGATTTACAAAAAAATATGTGAACATAATGATGTAAATCTGGTCATAGAGAGAGCAGAGTTGTCATATATTACAATAAAAGATCCAAAAAACGGTGTGATTTTCTAAAAATTGTCAATGCAGTGACTTCTCCTGACATTTAGAAGGGCTCCAGGAAACTCTATTAGCACCTATACTGTCACCTTACCATAACTTCAATCTGAGAATACATTAATGCTGGCCAACATTCAGTCCATTCAATTTGTGTTGATCCTGTCATCATCAGCACATTTCTAAGAAGACAGCACAGCAACAAATTACAGGTGTCGCTGGGTTTGGGAGTAGGCATCATTTGTATATTGCTTGGAGATCCAAAAAAAGGAAGAAGACTGACTGTTTGACACAAATAACTCCTAACAGCCCAGTTACAGGGCAAAATCCCCCAGGACTGGTTGTACTATGTGGCAGGGGTGCATTAATCACAAGGTTAGCTGAACAGAATTACCTATCCTTTGGCAGGTACAACAATTCACATATTTATAGGGTAAGTTCATTGAAGGCCATTTGACCTAGCATTTATTTTCTAACAAAACATTATTTACCTGAAATGCAACTCCCAGGTGATCTTCTCTGTAAGTGCGATTTACTAAAACTGGAGAGCGCAAAATCTGGTGCAGCTGTGCATGGGAGCCAATCAGCTTCCAGTTTCTTTTGTCAAAGCTTAACTGAACAAGCTGAAGTTAGAAGTTTATTGATTTCTATGCAGATCTGCACCAGATTTTGCACTCTGCAGTTTTAGTTAATCAACTCTTGTGTTCTCCATGGCTATACACAACTGTTCACAGTCTTTCCAGCTCTGCATCTCATTCCTGGTGCATGCATGCATGGGCTAAACTCTATTCACTTTAATTTCAATATTTCTTTATTGAGTTTTGTACAGAAATACAGCATACATTAACAATAAAGATTTCACTGAAGTACATGAGCGGCCCTTGCGTAATAATAACGAGAACAAAAAACATATCAACCTGTGAGATCCTGGAGGTTTATCTCCGTCAATAGTTTAGACCCAAATTAGGAAAAGAGGATATGTGTCCTCCTGTAAGAAAGTTGGTAGTCGATTGGGCTGCTTTGGAATTGCTATTATGACCTCCACACTTGTTCAATATGACCTACTGGAATTTAGGAGACGCCTGTTGGCATTGTAGTCAGACCTGGGGAACTATCGGTGAACCTTCGTGTGTGGTAATGTAATCCTCTGAAGGTTGAAAAAGGTGTGGTGGGTTCGAGGACTTCTGAGCTTCTCTCATGACACCCCTATAGGGAGCTGACTGT